>JAPYYA010004912.1:0-11301 GCA_028533165.1 Leontopithecus rosalia | reverse complement strand
GGGTGTCTGTGAAGGGGTTTTTCGGGGTGTCCGTGAAGGGGTTTCTGATGGTGTCTGTGAAGGGGTTTTTCGGGGCGTCTGTGAAGGGCTTTCTGGATGAGACCCGCATTGGCAACTCCTACTGAATACAGTGGATCTGCGCTCACCACGCAGGCAGGCAGCCTCCTATCCACCCCTTGCTTGGGTAGAACAGAAAGGCAAGGAGGAGTGAATTTTTCCTCCTAGCTGAGACCTCCATCTTCTCCCACAGGCGTCAGCCTTGCAGTTTCTGGGCCTTTGATGTGGACTGGGTCCGACTGTTGGCTTTGCTGGCGATCCAGCTTGCGGACGTCATTGTGGGACTTTCAGCCTCCATTTGGATGAACTAATTTCTGTAGTAAATCTCTCTGTCTCTCCTACCCATAGAGACAGATACAGGGAGACAGATACATGGATAGGTACAGATAGGGCAGTTTCTATAGAGAACCCTGACTTACGTACTTGCCAACACTTGCTGTTATCAGTGGCTGTTTAAGTTTTAGCCATTCTGGTCCTGTGGTTGGGATCGCACCATGGATTTAGTTTGCATTTTCCTGGTGGCTAATGACATTTAGCAGCTGTTAAAGTGCTTATTGGTCATTTGTAGGCCTCCTTTGGTGAAGCATCTATTCCAGTCTTTCAATTTTTTTGTTAATGAGTTGTTCTTTTTTTTGAGATGGAGTCACATCTCTGTCGCCCAGGCTGGAGTGCAGTGGCTTGATCTCGGCTCACTGCAACCTCTTATTCTCCTGTCTCAGCCTCCCAAGTAGCTGGGATTACAGGCATGTGCCACTATGCCTGGCTAATTTTTGTATTTTTAGGAGAGACAGACTTTCACCATGTTGGCCAGGCTGGTCTTGAACTCCTGAGCTCCTGATCCACCCACCTCGGCCTCCCAAAGTGCTGGGGTTACAGGCGTGAGCCATCACATGTGGCCTCGATTTTCTTACTGTTGAGTTTGGGAGTTCTTTATGCATTCTTGAGATATATCCTTTGATAAATATGTGATGTGTCATTTTTTTCTCTGTCTTTAATTTTTTTGAGACAGAGTCTTGTTCTATCACCCAGTGTGGAGTGCAATGGCACAATTTCAGCTCACTGCAACCTCTGCCTCCTGGATTTAAGCAATTCTCCTGCCTCAGCCTCCCAACTAGCTAGGACTACAGGCACACGCCACCACGCCTAGCTAATTTTTGTATTTTTAGTAGAGACAGGGTTTGCAGCGTTCACGCCAAAGGCTTGAGACAGTTAGCTTGAGACAGTTAGTGTGACTCGCCGTATTCTGGCTGCTGGACCTATCTGCAGTCCCCCCTCTTGAGGGCTATCGAGATCAGAGAAAGGTCGCAGGCTGAGTCACTGAGGCAAAAAACAGAATACAAAGCAAAGGTCTGCGGTTTACGAGGACATTGTGCTGTCTGCTTTCATGTCCCCATCAGTCTCTGTGTAAGCAATAGTCTTGCCGCAATTGAGATGCCTGAGAGGGGCAGAGACCCCTGCCCATATTTTCCCAGGAGCTAAGCCTTTGTTCTACCTCCTGATGGAAAACAGGATTAACAAGCCACCTGAAGGGCACCATTGTTTGCTTGCACTGTGTATCTTTGAAAGACATAAACTGCTTTGTAAGCTATTATCACAAGCCCCTTATAACTATTTTTATGAAGTTTCTATTCCCTTTCTGTTTACCCTTTTTTCTACTGAGATAAAGTAAATGTAGCAAGAAAAAAGGTATAAAAACTGTAACTTGCTTACCTTGTGACTTAAGTATTTACAATTGTTAAGTACTTACTGGGCGTAACTTACTTGCTGGGTGTAACTTACTTGCCTTGACTTACTGGGCATAATTTACTTACTGGGCGTAGCTTAGTGGGCGTAACTTGCTTACTGTAACTTAAGTATGTTGATCTGGCGTAAACAACGTTAACGTCAGGAAAATATATAATGGAACTATTGCAAAAATAAATGGCTGCTTGGACATAGCCCAAGCCAGCCCTCCAGACTCCGCTTTCCCTTTTTCTTTTACTTCCGCGCACTCTCTCCCTCAGGTTGAACGAGACATCTACATTGGTGGTCTCGGGGACTCCCGCAGGTCGGTAGCCCCCCGGCAGACGTGCCGGACCCCAACAAGGGTTTTACCATGTTGGCCAGGCTAGTCTCAAACTCCTGACCTCAAGTGATCCACCTGCCTCGGCCTCCCAAAGTATTGAGATTACAGGCATGAGCCACCACATCTGGCCAACTAGTTAGTTTATTTACTGAGACAGGGTCTTGCTCTGTCACCCAGGCTGAAGTACAGCAGTGCAATCACAGCCCACTGAACCCTTGACTGCCCAGACTCAAGCCATCTTCCAACCTCAGCCTCATGAGTAGCTGGGACCACAGGCCCATGTCACCAGGCCCAGCTAACTTTGTTTAACTTTTTTTTTTTTTTTTGAGACGGAGTTTCGCTCTTGTTACCCAGGCTGGAGTGCAATGGCGCAATCTCAGCTCACTGCAACCTCCGCCTCCTGGGTTCAGGCAATTCTTCTGCCTCAGCCTCCTGAGTAGCTGGAATTACAGGCACGCGCCACCATGCCCAGCTAATTTTTTATATTTTGAGTAGAGATGGGGTTTCACCATGTTGACCAGGATGGTCTCGATCTCTTGACCTTGTGATCCACCCGCCTTGGCCTCCCAAAGTGCTGGGATTACAGGTGTGAGCCACCGCGCCCGGCCCTTGTTTAACTTTTTATAGAGATGTAGTCTTCCTATGTTGAACAGGCTAGTCTTGAACTCCTGGGCTCAAGCAGTCCCCCCACCTCAGCCCCCCAATGTGCTAGGATTACAGGTGCAAGCCATTGTGCCTCAACTAGTTTGTCTTTTAATTGTCTTAAGCGTGTTTTTCTCAAAACAAAACTTAAAAATATTGATAAACTCCAATTTATCACTACTTTTTTGTGGTTAAAAAATACATAATGTAAAATGTATTATGTTAACCTTTTTTCTTTCCCTTTGCTTGCTCTGTCGCCAGGCTGGAGTGCAGTTGTGCAATCTCAACTCACTGCAACCTCTGCCTCCTGGGTTCAAGCAATTCTCCTGCCTCAACCTCCCAAGTAGCTGGGGCTACAGGCACAAGACGCCACACCCAGCTAATTTTTGCATTTTTAGTAGAGACAGGGTCTCACCATGTTGGCCTGATGGTCTCAAACTCCCGACCTGGTGATCCGCCCAACTTGGCCTCCCAAAGTGCTGGGATTACAGGCGTGAGCTCCGCGGCCTATGTTAGCCATTTTAAAGTGTACAGTGGCGTTAGGTAAATTCACAGTGTCATGTAACTATCACCACTTTCTAGTTCCTGAACTTTTTCATCACCCCAAACAGAAGCTCTGTCCTCACTGAGCAGCACCTGCTGGTCCCCTCCCCAAGCCCCTGGTAACTTTGATTCCGCTTTCTGTCTCTATGAACTTTCCTATTTCTAATGCTAGTATAAGTGGAATCACACAATGTCTGGCCTTTTGTGTTTGGCTTATTTCACTCAGCATAATGTTTCCGAGGTTGGTTCATGCTGTAGCATGCATTGGAGCGTTGTTATATTATATTATAGCTTATTATTTATTTATTTATTTATTTATTTATTTTGAGATGGAGTCTCACTCTGTTGCCCAGGATGGAGTGTAGGGGTGCCATCTCGGCTTGCTACAGCCTCCACCTCCCAGGCTCAAGAGATTCTCCTGCCTAAGCCTCCCTAGTATCTGGGATTACAGGCATGCACCACCACGTCCGGCTAATTTTTGTGTTTGGTAGAGATGGGGTTTCACCATGTTGGCTAGGCCTGACCTCAAGTGATCCACCCGCCTTGGCCTCCCAAAGTGCTGGGATTATAGGTATGATCCACCATGACCAGCATATTATATGTCACTATGGTAAAGTACACATAACATAAATGTTTCCGCCAGGTGTGGTGGCTCACACTTGTAGTCCCAGCATTTTGGGAGGTTGAGGCCAGCACTTTGGGAGGCGGAGGCGGGTGGATCATGAGGTCAGAAGATCAACACCATCCTGGCCAACATGGTGAAGCCCCTTCTTTAAATAAATAAATAAGTAAGTAAATGTTACCATCTTAACCATTTTTGTACAGTTTGGTGGTGTTATGCTTACATTGTCATGCAAGCAATCTCCACAAGTCTTTTTTTTTTTTTTTTTTGAGACGGAGTTTCATTCTTGTTACCCAGGCTGGAGTGCAATGGCGCGATCTGGGCTCACTGCAACCTCCGCCTCCTAGGTTCAGGCAATTCTCCTGCCTCAACATCCTGTTTTTTTTTTTAAGTCGGAATCTTGCTCTTGTCACCCAGCCTGGAGTTTAATGGTACGATTTTGGCTCACTGCGACCTCTGCCTCCCAGGTTCAAGCAATTCTTCTGCCTCAGCCTCCCAAGTAGCTGGGATTGCAGGCACCTGCCACCATGCCTGGGTAACTTTTGTATTTTTTGTTTTAATAGAGATGGGGTTTCACTATGTTGGCCAAGCTGTTCTTGAACTCCTGACCTCAGGTGATCCACCTGCCTCGGCCTCCCAAAGTGCTGGGGTTACAGGCATGAGCCACCGCACCCAGCCCAGAAGTCTTTTCATCTTGCAGAACTGAAACCCTTTATCCATTAAAGAACAGCTCGCCATCCCCATCCCAGCCCCTGGCAACCACCATTCTGCTTTTTGTTTCTATGAATTTGACTAGATTTTCTCATAAAAGGAATCCTGCAGCATTTGTCCCTTTGTGACTGGCTTATTTCACTGAGCATAAAGGCCTTTCGGTTTCTCTACGTTGTGGCATGTGTCGGGAGTTCCGTCCTTTTAAGACTAATAATTCCAGTGCACGGACAGGCCACATTTTGCTCATCCATTCAATGGACGTTGGGTTTTCCCCCCTCTTGGCTATCGTGAATAATGCTGGTAGGAGCACGGCATACAAATATCTCGTTAAAGGGGCCGGTGCCGTGTCTCTGCCTGTAATCCCAGCACTTAGGGAGGCCAAGGCAGGAGGATTGCTTGAGTCCAGGAGTTCAAGACCAGCCTGAGTAACATAGTGAGACCTTATCTCTAATTAAAAAAAAAAAAAAGAAAACAAAACCTTATCTCTCTAAGATCCTGTTTTTAATTTGTGGGGCATATATGACCAGAAATGGGATTGCTGGATCATACATTGCTATGGTTTGAATGTGTCCTATAAAGTTCGTGTGTTGAAAACTTAATCCCCAACCGGGTGCAGTGGCTCACGCCTGTAATCCCAGCACTTTAGGAGGCCGGGGCGGGTAACAAGGTCAGGAGTTCAAAGCCAGCCTGGCCAATATGGTGAAACTCTGTCTCTACTAAAATTACAAAATCAGCCGGGCGTGGTGGTGGGCACCTGTAATTCCAGCTATGGAGGCAGAAGAATTGTTGAACCCAGGAGGTGGAAGCTGCAGTTAGCCGAGGTTGCACCATCGCACTCCAGCCCTGGTGCTAGTGTGAGACTCTGTCTGAAAAAAAAAGAAAGAAGGAAAACCCAATCCCCAATGCAATGTTGGGAGGTGGGGCAGTCAGGGCGTGAGGGTTTAATGCCGCCATGAATGGTTTAATGCTCTTGCCTCGAGATCAAATTAGTTAGCTCACGAGCTTTGTTATGAGTGAATGTGGCCCCCTCTTGCTCTTGTGCCCTTGCACTGTCTCTCTCTCTGTTGCCCTTCCACCTTCCACTACAGATGATCAGGAAGGCCCTCAGCAGGTGCTGGTGCCCTGCGGGACCTCTTCGCCTCCAGAACCGTGGGTCAAGTACACTTCTATTGTTTCTCAATTACCCAGTCTCAGGTATTCTGCAATGGTGACACACACCAAGCTCTGGCATCTGGGAACTGTGTTTTTAGTGTTTGTGGAGCCGCCATATAGTTTTCCATAGCAGCTACACTGTTTCACAGCCCGCCAACACTGTGCAGGGTTCCAGCTGTCCCACATCTGTGCCAACACTTGTTATTAAGTTTCCTTGATAGTAACCATCCCATCAAAGGGTGTAAAGCGGGTTTGGTTTGTGTTTCCCTAATGATTAGTGATGGTGAGCATCTTTTTGTGTACTTCTTGGCCATTTGTATGCTTCTTTGGGAAAATGTCTATTAAAGTTCTTTATTTTTCAATTGAGTTATTTTTGTTGAGTTGTAGAGTTTCTTATATATTTGGATATTAAACTCTTATTAGATACATAACTTGCAAACATTTTCTCCCACTCCATGGATTCTCTTTTCACCGTCCTGAGAGTGTCCTTTGATGTGTAGAAGTTTTAATTTTGATGAAGTTCTATTTTTATTTTTCTTTTGTTGCTTATGCGTTTGGTGTCACATTTCAGAAATCATTGCCAAATCCAAGATCACAAAGATTTCTTCCTGGTTTTCTTCTAGTTTTATAGCTTTAGCATGGTTTTGCTTTTACAGACTGTGCTTTTGGTATTATGCCTAAGAAGTCTTTTCCCAGATCACAAGGATTTTAGACATTTTCACCTAAAAATTTTAGAGTGTTATATTTTTACATTTAGACCTAAGATCCATTTATATCAACTTTTGTATAAGGCATGTGGTTTGAGATTGCCTCTTTTTTGGTATATGAATGTCCAATTGTTTCAGTGTCCTTCATTGAAAAGACTATTTTTTCTCTGTTGAATTGCTTGTGCACCTTGTCAGAAATCAGTTAGCCGTGTATGTGTGTGGTCTATTTCTGGATCCTGTTGTTCAAATGACCTGTGTCTTTACCCCTTTAACTATGCTGCTTATAGTAATGCTTAAAAGTGGGGAGTGCGATTTAACTTTATTTTTGTTTTTGAAAATTGTTTAGACTGTCACAGTGTCTTTGCTTTTCCATATACGTTTTAAGGCTCAGCACCTTTTTTTTTTTTTGAGACAGAGTTTTGCTCTTTTTGCCCAGGCTGGAGTACAACGGTGTGACCTCAGCTCACTGCAACCTTCGCCTCCCAGGTTCAAGCGATTCTCCTACCTCAGCCTCCCAAGTAGCTGGGATTACAGGCCCGCACTACCATGCCCTGCAATTTTTGTTTTTTTAGTAGAGATGGGGTTTCACCATGTTGGGTAGGCTGGCCTTGAGCTCCTGACCTCTAGTGATCTACCTGCTTCAGCCTCCCAAAGTGCTGGGATTACAGGCATGAGCCACCACGCTTGGCCTAGATTATGTGATTTTTAAAATCACAGTGAGAACTATTTTTAAAAAATATATCAGATTAGCAAGGATAAAGGTTTGTTAATGGACAGGCAGCAGGAGGCAGTGGTGTGGACCCAGCAGCCGGGCTTCCTGGGTTCCAACCCCAGCCCCCACCTTCACAAACCTGGCCTTGAGCTGCTGCTAGCCTCCCTGGCTATAAGGGGGACAATGTAAATCCTTCCCCAGGGGTGTCAGGGTGTGGGGTGGACAAAATGAATTGTAAGGCAGAAGCACTTAGAACCTGCCTCTGACTGTGAATGTGAGCTGTTTGTCATCCCAGGGCTGGGGAGAAGGGTCAGAAGGGTGTGGCCCTGTGGAAGGCAGTCTCTTGGGTCACCATTTCAACACTTGCACCTGTTGACTCACAAGGCCCCTTCTAGGAGTCAGTTCTATATGTTCTCATAGAGGAGGCCACTTCAGGGATCACGGTAGGAGCAAAGGTCCGGCAACCCCTACATATTCACTCACAGGGACATGTTCCATTATGGCTCAGTGCTGGTTTATTTAGGTAGAATCCTGTGCAGACCTCCATTGCTCCATGGTGGGAAGACAGGTCAGTGTTGTGGTGCAGAGGGAAGGGCACCCCGGCTACCATTTGTATAAAAATAGAATACACATGTCTGGGTGCCTGCCTCTCTGGGCACAGACTCTGCAGAGGTCCCCCCAGAGCCCAGCAGTGGCACCCCTCAGAGAGGAGAGCTGGAGACGCGGGATATGGGAGGGCTACTCAGAGGGGAGAGTGCAGTAGATTACATGGTTACAGGGGCGGGGGTCTTGAGAAACCGAATATCTCCTCTCACGTTTTAACTGTTGTAACATCTGCATATATTATCTTCTCAAAAGAAGTTGAAAATAATAATAAAAAGGAAATAAAACAGTCATCCCACTCAAAGTGATCTACAGATTCCATGCAATTCCTCTCAAAATTCCAATGACGGCCGGGCGCAGTGGCTCACGGCTGTAATCCGAGCACTTTCCTCCTTCGCTGGGGAGGGTTTCTGGAGGGAACTGGGTTTCTGGAGGAATTGAGTGGGCTTTCTCACCTCGGCGCCTTGCCCTCAGTCACGGTGCAGGACCTACAGGAGGAAGTGGGAGGCTGAGGTGGGAGGATCAGCAACATAGGAAGACCCCCATCTCTACAAAAAGTGTAAGAATTAATGGGGTGTGGTGGCACTGTGGTCCCAGCTGCTCAGGAGGCTGAGGTGGGAGGATCGCTTGTGTCACGTGTGTCCCTCACATAAAGAGACCACCAGGCAGGCTTTGTGTGGGCAACAAGACCATGTATTTTGCACTTGGGTGCAAGCGGGCCAAGTTTGAGAAAGGGGTTAGGCCAAGTGTGTGGGAGGGGGATTGGTTATGTAGGTTGGGGCAAATGGTCAGCTAAAGGTGGCAGTCTGTCTTGGGGAGGGGAAGGGCGTCACGGCATGCATGATCACAAGGGCAGGGGTCATTTATTACAAACAGGCATGATCAGAAGGGTACAGGGGTGGGGGCTTGGGAAACGCAGTGTCTGGGGGGAAATTTTTGCAAGTCTGAGCAGGAACAATGGATGCAGGCTGCAGTAATTAGTTGAGGCAGGAACAAGCTGTTTTACTTCTTTCTGTGGCCACCTGGTTACTTGTGGTTACTTCAGACTTCTTGGTTTCTGGGGACCATCCAGAGGTGTACGTCCAGGTCACCAAGGCTACCATGGCCAGGTTTGGACCTGGAGCCTCAGAGGTTGTGGCTGCAGTGAGCTAGGATTGTGCTGCTGCACTTTTCAGCCTGGGGCACAGAGTAAGACCCTGGTTTTCTTTTTTTTTTTTTAAGACAAATTTTCACCATATCGGTCAGGCTGGTCTTGAACTCCTGACCTCAGGTGATCCGCCCGCCTCAGCCTCTCAAAGTGCTAGGATTACAGGCATGAGCCACCAGGCCCGGCACAAGACCCTGCTTTAAACAAGCCAACCAACCAAAGATGTGTGACACACACACACACTCACACACACACCCCGCCAATATTATTCAGTCTTCCAAAAGAAGGAAATGATCCTGTTATTTGTGGCAAGACGCATGAACCTGGAGGACACTGTACCCAGTGAGATAAACCAGGCATAGACAGACAAATACAGCACCATTTCACTTATCAAGGAAAGCAAAAAAGTTGCACTTGTAGCCATAGAGAACAGAGGGGTAGTTACCAGGCCCTGGGAGACAGGATAAACAGGGGAGTGTTGGGAGAGGGGACAAACTGGCAGTTACGACATGAATACAACACGGTGACTATAATGTATCATACCCTTGATATTGGCTAAGAGAGCAGACTTGTGTCCTGACCCCGCACACACGCACATCTACATGTAACTGTGTGAAGTGATAAACGTGTTAGCTCAATGCTGATAATCGTTTCACGGTATGTATGTACATTGAATTGTCATGTTGCATACCCTAAGTATACACAGCTTTAAATTTAGAATCCTACCTGAATAAAGCTGGAAAACAATAAAAATTCACTGGGAAAGGGTTTCAAGTGGGTTTTCTCACCTCCGTGTCTTGCCCTCAGTCACAGTGCAGGAATGTGGGAGGAAGTGGGGTGAGGCCCCTTCCTTCTTTTTATTTAACCTTCTTTATTTTTTGATACAGGGTCTTTCTCTGTCATCCAGGCTGGAGTGCAGTGGCACAGTCACAGCTCACTGCAGCCTCAACCTCCTGGGTTCAAGTGATGCCCCCATGTCAGTCTTCCGAGTAACTGGGACCACAGGCATCTGCCACCCTGCTCAGTTAACTTAAAAAAATTTTTTTTGTGTATAGGCAGGCTCTCTTTAGGTTGCCCAGTCTGGTCTCAAACTCCTGGGCTCTAACAGTCCTCTTACCTTGACCTCCCCAAGAGCTGGGATTTCAGGCATGAGCCACCATGCCTGGACTTTGTGTGTGTGTGTGGGGGGCTCAAGCAATCCTCCCACCTCAGCCTCCTAAGTAGCTGGGACTACAGGCATACCACCATGCCTGGCTAATTTAAAATGTTTTTTTATTGCATTTTAGGTTTGGGGGTACATGTGAAGAACATGCAGTATTGTTGCACAGGTACACACCTGGCAGCGTGATTTGCTGCCTTCCTCCCCTTCACCTATATCTGGCATTTCTCCTCATGCTCTCTCTCCCCAACTCCCCACTCTCCACTGTGCCTCCCCTATTTCCCCACAACAGACCTCAGTGTGTAGTGCTCCCCTCCCTGTGTCCATGTGTTCTCATTGTTCAACACCCGCCTATGAGTGAGAACATGAGGTGTTTGATTTTCTGTTCTTATGTCAGTTTGCTGAGAATGATGGTTTCCAGGTTCATCCACATCCCTACAAAGGACATGAACATATCGTTTTTGATGGCTGCATAATATTCCATGGTGTATATGTGCCACATTTTCCCTGTCCAGTCTCTCATCAATGGGCATTTGGGTTCATTCCAGATCTTTGCTATTGTAAACAGTGCTGCAATGAACATTCATGTGCCTGTGTCCTTATAGTAGAACGATTTATAGTCCTTTGGATATATTCCCAGTAATGGGATTGCTGGGTCAAATGGAATTTCTATTTCTAGGTCCTTGAGGAATTGCCACACTGTCTTCCACAATGGTTGAACTAATTTACACTCCCACCAGCAGTGTAAAAGTGTTCCTATTTCTCTGCATCCTCTCCAGCGTCTATTGTCTCCAGATTTTTAAATGAACGCCATTCTAACTGGCGTGAGATGGTATCTCAATGTGGTTTTGATTTGCATCTCTCTAATGACCATGATGAGGATTTTTTCATTTGTTTGTTGGCCTCATGTATGTCTTCATTTGTAAAGTGACTGTTCATATCCTTCACCCACTTTTGAATGGGCTTGTTTTTTTTCTTGTAAATCTGTTTTAGTTCTTTGTAAATTCTGGATATCAGCCCTTTGTCAGATGGGTAAACTGCAAAATTTTTTTTCTCGTGGTGTTGGTTGCCGATTCACTCTAATGACTGTTTCTTTTTACCGTGCAGAAGCTGTGGAGTTCGATTAGGTCCCATTTGTCTATTTTGGCTTTTGTTGCCAATGCTTTTGGTGTTTTGGTCAT
>JAPYYA010004911.1:0-11301 GCA_028533165.1 Leontopithecus rosalia | reverse complement strand
TGGGTATATATCCAAAGGACTATAAATCATTCTACTATAAGGACACATGCACACGAATGTTCATTGCAGCACTGTTTACAATAGCAAAGACCTGGAACCAACCCAAATGCCCATCGATGATAGACTGGACTGGGAAAATGTGGCACATATACACCATGGAATATTATGCAGCAATCAAAAATGATGAGTTCGTGTCCTTCGTAGAGACATGGATGAATCTAGAAACCATCATTCTCAGCAAACTGACACAAGAACAGAAAACCAAACACTACATGTTCTCACTCATAGGTGAGTGATGAACAATGAGAACACTTGGGCACAGGGAAGAGAACAACACTCACTGGGTTAGGTGTGGGAGTGGAGGGGAGGGGAGGGACAGCAAGGGGGTGCAGGGAGGATGGGGAGGGATAACACCAGGAGACATGCCTGATGTAGGTGATGGGGGAAGAGGGGGATAGAGACAGCAAATCACCATGGCATTTATGTACCTATGCAACAATCTTGAGGGATGAAGGATGTTCACATGTACCCCAGAGCCCAAATACAATTTTAAAAAGAGAGAGAGAGAGTTCTAGAAATCTGCTAGGGCATCCCCTTGAGATTTTGGCTGAATGCCAGTCTATCCTCATGTAGGGAGAAACTCCAAGAGGCCAAGCAAAGAGTAAGTGTTAGGGAAAGAACAATTGCCAGAAAGGTTAAGTTGAGCAATTCTCAGGGCTCACAAATAGTTCACATATGGCAAATGTGGAGACTCTGTGAAATGTAAACATCTTCAGAAGACATCTGGGAAGGGTTACACATTAGTAGTGGGGCTAAAAATAGCATAAATGCTACTCTATTCTTGCCCTAAGAAAGTTTATAAACAAAGACTTAACAGGCTCAGGTCAATCATAGAGTAATTTAACTGCCTACCAGCACAAAGTCCAACATATTTTAAATGAATACAATAATACTCACCAAGGAACAATATAAAATTCACAAGGTGAAGTATCTAATAAAACATTAATAGATACATGAAAATGCAGGAAAATGTGACCTATAAGCAGGAGAAAAATTGGTCACTAGAAAAAGACTCAGAAATGACACAAATAATGGAATTAGCAGATAATGAATTTAAAACA
This sequence comes from Leontopithecus rosalia, assembly GCA_028533165.1. Taxonomy (NCBI): domain Eukaryota; kingdom Metazoa; phylum Chordata; class Mammalia; order Primates; family Cebidae; genus Leontopithecus; species Leontopithecus rosalia. The sequence continues at coordinate 10,180 of JAPYYA010004911.1, read as the reverse complement.
ACTCTTTAAAATATGTTCAACATTCTAAAGAATTTAAAATATTAACACAATGAGGAGAAGAAAAGGAAGACATAAAAAGGAAGCAAGGAGCCGGGCGCGGTGGCTCACCCCTGTAATCCCAGCGCTTTGGGAGGCCGAGGTGGGCAGATCATGCGGTCAGGAGATCAAGATCATGCTGGTCAACATGGTGAAACTCCGTCTCTACTAAAAATACAAAAATTAGCTGGGCATGGAGGCATGCACACATAGTCTCAGCTACTTGGGAGGCTGAGGCAGGAGAATCACTTGAACCAGGGAAGCAGAGGTTGCAGTAAGCCAAGATCATGCCAGTGTACTCCAGCCTGGCTGACAGGGCAAGACTCCATATCAAAGAAAAAAAGGAAGCAAGGGAACTTCTAGAGCTGAAAAATATTTTTTAAATGAAAAACTTAAAAGCTAGAATTAACAGTGGATTAGATAATACAGAAAGAAAGAGCTTGAAGACATGTTCTATTGCAGATTAAACACTGAGAGAAAAGACTGAAGCATCACTGACAATATCAAGCGGTCTAATAGAAGGAGAGGGAGGGTTCAAAAAATATTTGAAGAATAATGGCCAAATATTTTCCAAATTTGATGAACACCATATACCCAGATTGAAGAGCTTTCAGTCAATGAAAGCAGGATAAACACAAAGAAAGTAAAATTATTGAAAACAAGTGATGAAGAGAACATCTTGGAAGCAGCTGGAGAAAAGGACACATTACTACAGAAAAATACCATGGGTTTCCATAAGAAACTATGCCAACCAAGACAGTGGAATGACATTTTTAAAGTTCTGAAGGAAACTCAACCTAAAATTCTATCACCAGTAAAAACACCTTTGAATAATAAAAGTAAATAAAGATATTCATACAAAATCTGAGAGAATTTATTACTAACACAAATGCACTGAAAGAAATGTTAACATTTCTTAGGTAAAAGGAAAATGATGTCATATGGAAACCTGTTTCTACATAAAGGCATAAAATGATCTAGAATGATTAATATAAGGATTAATATGAACTGTCATTTTGAGAGTCTTCAGAAATTTTTTCTTGGTAAATTCCCAAAGTAATGACAATAACATTCAAATGACTGTTTTAGTTTAAAGGTTTTATGCGTCTGTGTGGATGTCTAAAATGAAGATGCCTTTCTTTGTCTCATATTCTTTCAGGACTGTTAAGTAAATATATTCATTTGGTTCTGACTATTTGCTGTAGTGCAATGGTGCAATCTCAGCTCACTACAACCTCTGCCTCCCAAGTTCAAGCAATTTTCCTGCCTCAGCCTCCTGAGTAGCTGGTATTACAGGTGCGCATCACCATAACCAGCTAATTTTTGTATTTTTAGTAGAGAGGGGGTTTCACCATGTTGGTCAGGCTGATCTCAAACTCCTGACCTCTTGATCTGTCCACCCTGGCTTCCCAAAGTGCTGGGATTACAGGGGTGAGCAGGCTGGAGTGCAGTGGTGTGATCTCAGCTTGCTGCAACCTCCAACTCCTGGGTTCAAGCGATTCTCATGCCTCAGCCACCCAAGTAGCTGGGATTACAGGCATGGGTCACCAAGCCTGGCTATTTTTTTGTATTTATAGTAGAGATGGGGTTTCACCATGTTGGCCAGGCTGGTCTTGAACACCTGAACTCAAGTGATTCCCCTGCCTAGGCCTCCCAAAGTGCTGGGATTACAGGCATGAACCACCACACTTGGCCAAAAACCCAAAGTTTTAAAATAATTTATTCAGTGGAAAAATCTGACCTGAATTAACATGAGACTATTTGTAATATAGTATATACTATACTTTGTGTGAATATTCATGTGTTTCACTGCAGAAATATCAATGTGTTTGATTTTGTAGTGCTGGAGATACTGTGCATACACTATATTCACATTATTTCTGTTTCAAAATCCAAAACACTCTGAATCCCAAAAATACATTTGACTCCAAAGGTTTAAGAGAAGCCTTTGGGGACTTATAATTAATATTTACTGAGAACTTAAAATGTTCCAGGAGCTATTCTAAGTACTTTCTATTTATTAATTCATTCAATTTAATAAGCATAACTCTGGTGTTTCTAAAAGATGCAATCCAAGAGAGCTTGAAAAATAATAAAAGGAAACAAACATTTAGTATACATCTGGCTATTGACTAATTTTGATCTCTCTTCCCATGTCACCCGGCAGAACCCAAATCTCAGGGGTCCACCTTCAGAAAAGATGGGCTTCGAGTGTTCCTGTTGTACATGGGAACAAGTTTCAAAATCGTAATCTTCCTTGTGAGAAGGGTTATGCATATACATTTATTAACTGATGCTTAGAGCAGAAAGAAAAGAATTCTTATTCTAGGTCTTATTTTTCTTGGTACTACCAAGTTGTGAAAAATAACTGTAAAAGGGAAAAAAATAAAGTAAAAGAGAATGAACACCTAAATTATATTTCTATTTATAAAGAAGTCATTAGACAAATTATAGTTCTGACCACTTACTTCTTGAACAGCAAATATATATCAGGGTTACAAAAATCACTTACGTAAAATAAACTTATCTTAGGAGAGGATTTTATTTTTCCACAGAGTGCTGGATAAATAATGTATTGGTTTCTAAGGATGAATGACTAAAGAAAGAAACCATATTTAATTAATACTTTAATCCCTTTCTTTAGTTATCCACTTCCTGATGCACAGAACTAAATCAAATCAGTGGGAAAATGATTTTCATGCTAAGCTTGAATAGTAAATATTGCTGGTTAACTTAATATCCCATATTACCTACTATGCCCCGATTATGTAGAAAAGAAAAACTAAACAGACCTCAATTAGGTGACTGTCATATTATACCGATTACAAGCTTACCAGCTGACTTCTACAAACCACGTATGTCCTCTAATCTCAAGAACTATGCAAGCAAAGACTAATTGAAAAGCAACAAAAAGAACAGTCACTCCCCTGGCTCTCTAACACAATATAAAAGATAAGGCAATTTATCATAATCAAGGGAAGAGAAAGTGCTGTCCTTATTCATCTGGTTCTTTAGAATTAAGAAATGTTCAAGGTAGAATGCGTCTTTATCATCCAATCCTTAACAGTGGTTTACAGAAATGAAGCGTCTTTTGTCTGGAGACATCACACTAATTTAGTCACAAGGATTATAATGAGAGACACAGACTTCTCACTTCATTCATCTAGGAACAAACCTAAATAAAATTACTGATTACTTACCCTATGTCTCTAAATTATTCGCTAATTTAGCTCACTCAGTATAAACTCCTATTTTCAGGATCAATAGCGAATAAGTACTAGAATCAAACATTTCTGACTGCCTTCAAAGAGCAAAGAGCTTTTAGTCTAATGTGGAGTGTGGATAGTGTGTTGTTCAATTCAATTCTGGAAAATTATTAGAAATATTTGGAATGCAATGTTGGACCTATTGTCATGTTGGATTCCTCTGAAACAGACTTTGAGATGAGAATTTGTGTGCAAGAAGTGTTCCCATAAGAAGCTGATAAGGAAGGGGGAAACATAACAAAGAAAAAACAATGGGCCAAGCGCAGTGTTGCACGCCCTTAATTCCAACACTTTGGGAGGCTGAGATGGGCAGATCACCTGAGGTCAGGAGTTTGAGACCAGCCTGACCAACATGGAGAAATTCTGTCTCTACTAAAAATACAAAATTAGCTGAACGTGGTGCTGCATGCCTGTAATCCCAGCTACTCCGGAGGCTGAGGCAGGATAATAGTTGGAACCTGGGAGGCGGAGGCTGCATTGAGCTGAGATGGTGCCATTGTACTCCAGCCTGGACAACAAGAGCAAAACTCTGTCTCAAGAAAAAAAAGAAAAGAGAAAAAAGAAAGAAAAAGGAAGGAAGGAAGGAAGGAGGGAAGGAAGGAAGGAAGGAGGGAAGGCAGGCAGGCAGGCAGACATGCAGGCAAGAGAAAAAAACAATGAAACCAAGGATGCTATGGTTTTAGCAAATTCCTAGGAGGGTAGTTTCAGTCTGATGCCATAGAAGATTCTGAAGTATAAGTTATAGCCTCGAAGCTGTTGTGCCCTAAGACAAGGAAGATAGACTTTTGTTTCCCAAAGTGATTATTCACTGGCTAAGCAACATCGTAAGGGATCAAAAACTCCCAGGCTCTTCTAGTTTTCTATGTCTGTGAGTAAAGCTGCTTCAGTGGCCTTTGACTATCCTTCAAAGGACAGTCCTTTGAAGAAGAGTGACAGGTTAGAAGCTGTTAGAAGTAAAATTGTATTGGGTATACAGAAGAAGTAAAAGGGAAGGAAGTGAAACTAAGTGAACAACAGCAGTGTCTACTGTCAAGAAATATGGGGAAGTGACAACAGCAAGATGGCAGAATAGGACTCTCCAACACTTATTCTGTCAGAGAAACATCACAAAAAGCTACCCATGCCCAAAAATACTTTTAACAAACTAAAGGATTCAGGTGAAAAATTATAGCGCCTTGGTGTAGCACAGAAATAAGAGAAGGTGCACTGAAGAGAGTAGAAGGACAGTTTTATACATTACCCACACTACCCCCTTTCCCATGTCAGGGCAGCATAGTGTGGAGAGAAGAACTCTCCCAGTGGAGAAAAAAGTGAAGTGAGCACCTAATTTTGCTTTGGTCTCTGGCTCCAGACATACCCCTGTGGCTCCAGGCACCAGACCAACACACACAGACCTAAGCTGGACACCCTCCTAAGATACAGGCTCTAAACATGACCAGTCAGTTCAGGCCCTGCAAACACAGGCTTCAGGCTGGCACTGGTCAAGGCTGGCCTCCAAGGTCCCAATTCCCAGAAGATTTAGTCTCCAAGCCCACTCTTGTGCCAGGTTGGTACCCATGAACCCTCACTCCAGGTGAGTCCCCATGACTCCAGTCACCAGACCACACATGTACCCATGTTCCAGGCCAGCTCCCACAAATACAGGCTCTATCCCCACCCAGTTACAAGGTGTCATTGCAGCCCCACACTCCAGCAGAATATAATTCATATCTATCCCAGTAGATCCAGGTTCTATGCTGGCCCTTGTGGCCCCAGAACACTGGTCTCCCCTACAAACCCTGCCTCTAGGCCTGTTCTAGTGCCAGGCAATCACCTGTGGTCAGTAAGCTACAAGAGAACACAGGTACCCAAAAAAATAAAAATAGAAATAAAAAATAATAATCAAAGGCTGGGCACAGTGGCTTATGCCTGTAATCCCAGCATATCGGGAGGCTGAGGCAGGTAGATCACCTGAGGTCAGAAGTTCGAGACCAACCTGGCCAACTCAGTGAAACCAATGCAAAATATTAGCTGGGTTTAGTGGCAGGTGCCTGTAATCCCAACTACTCAGGAGGCTGAGGTAGAAGAATCACTTGAACTCAGAAGGCTGAGGTTTCAGTGAGCCTAGATAATGCCATTGCACTCCATTCTGGACAAAAAGAGTGAAACTCCATTTCAGGAAAAAAAAATCAGGAAAACAATATACAAACAAAATGAAAAGTGCAACAAGGAGTTCAAGCAAAGAAATGATTTTTTAAAAGAACCAAACATAAATTCTAGAGCTAAAGAACCAGTAACAAAACTGAAAAATGCCCTAGAAAGCTTCAACAGCAGGCTCTATCAGGCAGAAGAATCAGTGAGCTTAAACACAGGCCATTTGAAGTAATCCAGAAAAACAAAAACAAAAAAGGAATAAAGAGAATAAAGCCTATAGGATTTATGGAACACCATCAAGTGAATCAATATATGTATTGTGAAAGTCACAGAAAAGCAGAGAAAGAGTAAGGGGTAGAAGGCTCATTTAAAGAAATAATGATAGAAAAATCTCCAGATCTAGACAGGGAAGTGAACATCTATATCCCAGAAACACAAATAACTCTAAGTAAATTTAGTTTGTATTTAGTTATAGGGATCTTCACTGAGACACATTATAATCAAATTGTCAAAAGTCAAAGAGAAAGAAAGAATTTTTAAAGCAAAAAGATAAAAGCAACTCATTATATACAAAGGAACCCCTATAGGCTATCACGGATTTTCTAAGCAGAGCCTTACAGGTCAGAAGAGGGTAGAATGGTATGTTCAAAGTACTGAAAGAGAAAAAAGACCTATCAACCAAAAATACTGTAATCAGCAAGGCTGTTCTTCAAAAGTGAGGGAGAGAAAAGGACTTTCTTAGGCAAAGCCTTTGGGAGTTTATCACCATTAGATCTGCCTTACAAAAAATGCTAAAGGGTGTAGTTCAAATTAAAACAAAACAATGTTAACTAACAACACGGAATATAGGAAAGTATAAAAACTTACTCTAAAAGTAAGAATACAGTCAAATTTAGAGTAATAATGTAATGGTGATGCATAACCACTTTTAACTCTAGTATAGAACAAAAATAAAAAGGTATGAAAAATAACTACAGCTACAATAATTTATTAATGAATACATGGCATACAAAAATGTAAACTGCAGAGCTGGGTATAGTGGCTCAAGCCAGGAATGCTAGCACTTTGGGAGGCAAAGGTGGGCAGATCACCTGAGATCAGGAGTTAAAGACCAGGCTGGCCAACATAGCAAAACCCTATCTCTACTAAAACTATAAAAATTAGCTGGGAATGGTGGTGCATGCCTGTAATCCCAGCTACTTAGGAGGCTGAGGCAGAAGAATCACTTGAACTGTGGAGGCAGAGGTTCCAATGAGCCAAGATCACACCACTGCTCCAGCCTGGATGACAGAGAGACTCCTTCTCAAAAAAAAAAATAAGAAAAGAAAGAGAGAGAGAGAGAGAGAGAGAGAGAGAGAGAGAGAGAGAAAGAAAGAAAGAAAGAAAGAAAGAAAATTGTAACATCAATAACATAAAATGTTTGGGGAGGAGAAGTTAATGTGGAGATTTTTATGTGGTCAAAGTTAAGTAATTATTAGCTTAAAATTGACGGCTATAATTTTAAGATGTTTTATGTAAGCTTCATGGCAACCATAAAGGAAAAATCTGTAGTACATAGACAAAAGAGAAAGAAAAATGAATCAAAGCATATCATTTCAAAAAACATCAAATCACAGAGAAAGACAGCAAGAAAGACTGAATGGAACAAAACAACTACAAAAGAGTCACAACATAATTAACAAATAGCAGTAATAAGTCCTTAGCTATCAACAATTACTTTAAACATAAATGGATCAAATTTCCCAATCAAAAGACAGAGTGGCCAAATATATTTTTTTAAAAAAAAACAATATTCAATTACATGCTGCCTACCTGTAACTAGCTTTCAGGATGCACATGGGCTAAAAATAAAGGAATGAAAAAGCATATTTCAAGCAAATGGTAAGCAAAACATAGCAGGCTGTAGTTACAGCAGATAAAACAGACTTTAAGTAAAAAACTGCCACAAGAGACAAAGTATTGCATTAAATAATGATTAAGAAGTCAATCCATCAAGAATACATAGCAATTGTAAATATATATGTACTCAGAACATCAGAACATCTAAAGATACAAATCAAATATTAACAGACATGAAGATAGATAGAGATGGCAATATGTTAATAGTAGGGGACTTCAATACCCCACTTTCAACAATATGAAAATTATCCAGCTAGAAAATCGGTAAGGTAATGGCAGACCTGAATAACACTATAGACTAAATAGACCTAACAGATACATACAGGACAATCAACCCAACAGCAGTAGTATATACATTGTTTTCAAACACACATAGAATTCTCTATGAGCAATTAGGTGTTAGGCCACAAAACAAGGATTAACAAATTTAAGAAGACTGAAATTATATCAAGTGTCTCTTCTAACCAAAATGATATAAAACTAGAATTTAGTAGCATAAAGAAAATAGGAAAATTCAAAAAATATGTGAAAATTAAACAATACACTCATGAAAACCAATAGATAAAAGAAGAAATCAGGAGGGAACACAAAAAGTATTTTAAGACAAACAAAAATGAAAACACAGCATACTAAAACTTATGGGATGCAGCAAAAGCAGTTCTAAGAGGAAATTCTATGGCGACAAATGCCTACATTAAGAAAAAAATGAAAGATCTCATATAAAAAATATAACTTTCCACCTCAAGAAAATAGAGAAAATACTAAACCCAAGTCAGCAGATAGAAGAAAATAATAAAGATAAGGGCAGAAATAAACAAAATAAAGACAAGAAAAACAATACAAAACATCACTGAAACTAAGAGGTTTTTTTTGAAAACATAAATATTGACAAATGTTTAGCTAGACTAATTAAGAAAAGAATACTCAAATAAATAAAATTATAAATGAAAGAGGAGACACTACAACTGATACCATAGAAATACATGAGACTACCATGAACAATTATACACCAAAAAAATTGGATAATCTGAAAGAAACCAAAAAGTCCTGGAAACATTCAACCTACCAAGACTGAATCATGAAAACATAGAAAATCTGAACAGACCAGTAACAAAAATATTAAATCAGTATTTAAATCTCTCCTTAAAAAGATTAGTCAAGGACTGAATGGCTTCACAGATGAATTATATCAAACATTTAAAGAAAAATTAATACCAATTCCTTTTAAATACTTCCAAAAAATAAAAGACAAGGAAAAACTTCCAAACTCATTTTACAAGGTCAGCTTTATCCTGACCGTATAAAAGCCAGACAAGGAAACCACAAGAAAAGATAATTACGGCCAATATCTGTAAGAGAATAGGTCTAAAAATTTCAAACAAATATAAGCAAACTGAATTCAACAGCAAATTAAAAGGATAATTTACCATGATCATGTGGTATTTATTCCTCAGCTGCAAGGATGGTTTAATATATGCAAATCAATAAATGTGAAACAACATATTAACAAAATGAAGAACAAAATTATATGAGCATCTCAATAAATGCAGAAAAGGCACTTGACAAAATTCAGCAACCTTTTATGATAAAAAACTCTCAACAAATTAGGTATAAAAGGAATGCCCTTCAACATATTAAAGAATATGTAACAAACCCACATATCATGTCACTCTCAACAGTGAAAAACTAAAAGACAAAGGTACTCATCTTACCAATTCTATTCAACATAGTACTAAAAGTCCAAGCCAGAGTAAGAAGAAAAAACAGAAGGCATCTAAATTGGAGGAGAAAAGTAAAATTATCTCTGATTGCTGATGACATAATCTTATGTATAGAAAACCGTAAATACTCCACCAAAAAAACTGTTATAACTAATCAATGAACTCAGTAAACTTGCAGCATACAAAATCAACATGCAAAAATTAGTTATGTTTATGTACACCAACAATAGCAACGTAACTAATTCTGTTTGATGCTATTGTAAGTAGGATTGTTTTCTTAATTAAAACAATTCTATTTACAATAGCTTCAAACAGAATAAAATGTTAAGGAGCAATTTTAACAAAGGAGGTAAAATACATATACACTGAAACTGTAAAATATTGATGAAAAGAAAACTAAAGAAAACACAAACAAGTGAAAAGATGTTCATGTTCATAGATTGGAAGAATTAATATTATTAAACTGTTCTTAAAACAATGTTGTTTAATATGCCCCTAAACTGATCTACAGATTCAATGCAATTCTTATCAAAATCTCAGTGGCACTTTTCACAGAAACAGAAAAACAATCCGAAAATTCATAAGGAACCACCAAGGACTCCAAATAGCTAAAGTAATCTTGAACAAAAAGAGTAAAGCTGGAAGCATCACACTTCTTGATTTCAAGTTATATTACAAAGCTATAGTAATCAAAACAGTATGAAACTGGCATAGAAACAGACACACAGACCAATGGAACAAAATAGAGAGCCCAGTAATAAACCCACACATATATTGTCAACCAATTTTTGACAAAGACTTCAAGAATACACAATAGGGAAAGGACAATCTCTTCAACAAATGGTGTAGAGAAAACTAACTATGACAAGCAAAAGAATGAAATTGAACCCATATCTTACAACATGTACAAAAAATAATTCAAGATCAATTAAAGACTTATGTGTAAGACCTGAGACTTTAAAACTCCTAGAAGAAAACATAAGGAAAAAGCTTTATCACATTGGTCTTCACGAAGATTTTCTTTTGGATTTGACATCTTAGTACAGGCAATGAAATAAAAATTTAAAAGTTGGACTACATCAAACTTTAAAGTTTCTGCACAGCAAAGAAAGCATTCAAAAAAAA
>JAPYYA010004910.1:0-11302 GCA_028533165.1 Leontopithecus rosalia | reverse complement strand
CAAACAATGTTGCAATGAATCACCCTGTCATATATGTTTCCATATTATTGAAGGTATATTTTCAGGGTAAATTCCCAGAAGTGGAATTGCTGGGTCAAAGGAAAATTAAAGTTTAGTTTTGTTAGATATTGCCAAATTTCCCTACGAGGGTTGAATGTATTGGCATTCCCACCAGCAATATACAGAAGTGACTCTTTCTCCACTGCCTGCCCAGTGGAATGTGTGGTCAGACTTGTGAAGTTTTCACATATGAAAATATGTTCCATTTCACTCACAATACAAGAAATGCTCATCAAAACTGCTGTAAGGTACCATTTCTCACACATCAGATTGGTGAAAACTTCACAAGTTTGATGCCTCACTGAAGGTTTCATTAATGTATTTTATCTTTAATGTATTTGCCAGTATAGCCAATGTGGCAAGCAGAATAATACCGCCTCTTCACCACTCCCAGAAATGTCCATATCCTAATTTCCGGAAACTGGGAATATGTTATAGTACATGAAAAAGGGAAATTAAGATTGCAGATGGAATTAAGGTTGCTAATAATCAGCTGACCTTGAGTTGAGAGCTTGTCCTGGATCATCTGGGTGGGGGAAAATGTAATTACAACAGTTTTTACAAGAAGGTGGAAGGTAGGAGAATGAAGTCAGGTTGAGAGATTTGAAGATGTTAGATTGCTGACTTTGAAAATGGAAGAAGGAACCATGTGCCAAGGAGGGAAGGTGGCCTCGACAAACTGGAGAAGAAAGTGTCTCCCCCAGGGCCTCCAGAAGAAACAGACCTGCCAACACTTCAATTTTAGCCTAGGGAGACCCATTTTAGATGTCCATCTTCCAGAACTATAACATGATAAGTTTGTGTCGTTTTAAGCCACTTAGGTTATGCATTAGAGCAGCAATAGGAAACTAATACAGGTGACAGGTGCCCAGCATTTTTCTGTCTAGCCAGTGTGCTCCACAGGGTAGGAAAGGGTGGGTGTGTCACAGATCCACTGAACTCCCACAAAAAGAAGTCTGTAGATAAACAAGGACTAGAAGGAAGGAATACTGGTGAAGTAGAAGTGGAGCAGCTGTAGAGGGTTGAAAAGACCCATGAGAGAATGGTGTCCAGAAGCCACAGGAATGGAAAACATCTTAAAGAACACGACAATCAGATAGGTATTACACAGATCAGACATAGGATGAAGCCCTTATTTATTTATTTTGAGGCAGTGTCTTTCTCTGTCACCTAGGCTGGAGTGCACTAGAACTCACTGCAACCTCTGCCTCCCAGGTTCAAGCAATTCTGCCTGCCTCAACCTCTGAGTAGCTGGACCTGCAGGCACCTGCCAACATGCCTGGTTAATTTTTGTTGTTTTTTTTTTTTTAGTAGAGACGGGATTTAACCATGTTGGCCAGGCTGGTCTCAAACTCCTGACCTCAGGTGATCTACCTGCTTTGGCCTGCCAAAGTGCTGGGATTACTGGGATGAGCCACCGCACCAGATTTAACATTTTTAAAGATTTGACAGTGAATGGAGGATGAAAAGGCAGTAACTTGAGTGGAAGGTAAAACTAAGTTTTTTGGGTGGCTCCCCGCCCCCTGCCTTTTTGAGACAGGGTATCACTGTCTTCCAGACTAGAGTTCAGTGATGCTGTCATGGCTCATTGCAGCCTCAACCTCCCAGGCTCAAGCAGTCCTCCCACCTCAGCCTCCCAAGTAGCTGGGATTACAGCCACACACTACCACCCCCGACTAATTTTTATATTTTTTGTAGAGACATGATTTCACCATGTTGCCTAGGCTGGTTTTGAACTCCTGACCTTAAGTGATTTGCCCTCCTTGGCCTCCCAAAGTGCTGGGATTGATTACAGATGTGAGCAAAACACTGTGCCTGGCCTGGTGTGTTATTTTGTTTTGATTTTACTGGAGGAAGGTGTGGATTTTAGGATATTTGAGCACAGGTGAAGAAATTCCTGGAGAGGGAAACAGTGAAGATACAAAATGAATGTGACTCAGCAAAAGACAGACCTGGGAGAGAGGAATCAAAAGCTCAGGGGTATTACTGCAGAGCCTGGGAAGAAACCTCATCCTTAGGTCAGGAGAGGGATCTGTGAGGTTCTTACATATCCAGCCTCACTCACTGGCTCATTTTTTTCTTTTGTGGAATGAGAAGTGAAGTCATCTGCTGAGAAGGAGGAGTATAGACATGAGTAGGGCAGCTAAAGGTAAATTACAAGATTTTTTTGTTTTGATTTTTGAGACAGAGTCTTGCTCTGTTGCCCAGGCTAGAGTGCAGTGGCGCCATCTCAGCTCACCACAACCTCCACCTCCCAGGTTCAAGCACTTCTGCCTCAGCCTCCCAAGTAGCTGGGACTACAGGTGTGCTTCCATGCCCAGCTATTTTTTGTGTTTTTAGTAGAGACGGGGTTTCACTATATTAGCCAGATTGGTCTCAAATCTTCCCACCTCGGCCTCCCAAAGTGCTGGGATTACAGGCATGAGCTACCAGGCCCAGCAAATTACAAGATTTATAAGTGTCATTGAAAATCTAGGGTATTTAACTTTGTCCTGAGGGTAGAAACAGAGATGTCTGGGATTATTTGTACATTTAACAAATATTAATTGAGTGCTGCAGATATGATACAAGGATATAAAACAAGTGTGTTGCCAGAAAGACAGAGTTAAGGAGAGAAATGAGTAAACCAACATTAGAGCCCACTGGAAAGGTGCACTTAATAAACTGCAGAATTAAGAAAGGCATTTTTGGAGAAGACTATGGATGTTTTTGAGAACTAGTAAATTTCAGATGAAGAAAAAATATGGGTACTCAGGCAGAGGGCATAGCTGTTGTGGAAATGCACTGAGGCAAACAGCACAAATGGCATATGTATAGTACCAGGTATGAGGGAGGCAGGTGGAGTGGAGGACAGAGCTTGAGGACCAACAGGGCCAGATCACAAGAGACTTGCATTTTATTTGATTTTGTATTTGGAACTGCATCTTGGCCAGGCCCACGGCAGCTCATGCCTGTAATCCCAGCACTTTGGGAGGCTGAGGTGGGTGGATCACTTGAGGTCAGGAGTTCAAGACCAACCTAGCCAACATGGTAACACCCCATCTCTACTAGAAATAAAAAAATTAGCTAGGCATGGTATGGGCACCTGTAATACCAGCTACTTGGGAGTCTGAGGCAGGAGAATCACTTGAACCCAGGAGGCGAAGGTTGAGTAAGCTATCATGCCAGTGTACTCCAGCCTGGATAACGAGTGAAATCCATCTCAAAAAAAAAAAAAAGGAGACTGCATCTTGCTCTGTCCAGGATGGATGGAGTGCAGTAGCACAATCAGGGCTCACTGCAGCCTCAACTTCCTGGCTCAATTGATCCACCCAGCTCAGCCTCCTGAGTAGCTGGGACCACAGGTGCATGCCACCATGCCCAGCTAATTTTTTTTATTTATAGAGATGAAGTCTTGCCATGTTGCTCAGGCTGGTCTCTAACTCCCAAACTCAAGTAATCCTCCTGCCTTGGTCTCCCAAACTGCTGGGATTACAGGCATGAGCCGCTACACCCAGCTGGGCCTTGCATTTTAAACTAAGGATTTTGAAAGTTAATCTGAAAGGTCTGAGAAGCCATCAAAGGATTTCAACCAGGAAGTGATTTTTTATTTAGGTTCTGATAGCAGCATAAAACATAGATTGGAAGGGGTCATGCTGTAGTCCAGTTGAGCCAAGTAAAGAGTGATGTGTGTAGAAGGGATGGAAGAAGAAAGGAGGCCACATTGTGACTGGTTGTGGGCAGTAGGTGAGAGGGAGGGCGCTAGGACGATGTCCTGGTTTCCAAAATGGCTATGCAATTCACTAAGTCAAAAAATATAGAATAGGAAGCCGATTTGGGGTAAAAGGTCCCCCTTGCTCAGAAATTGGCTGATTTGTTTGGCAATAGAACAAGGGAGCATGGGCCGGGCATGGTGGCTCATGCCTGTAATCTCAGCACTTTGGGAGGCCGAGGTGGGTGGATTGTTTGAGCTCAGGAGTTCAAGACCAGCTTGGGCAATGTGGTGAAACTCCATCTCTACCAAAAATTCAAAACAATTAGAATGGTGTGGTGGCTCAGAGCCTGGAGGGTGGTAGTTGCAGTGAACCGAGATTGCATCACTGCACTCCGGTCTGGGTGACAGAGTGAGACTGCGTCTCGACAAAAAAAAAAACAAGGGAGCATGAATAGGAGAGTGAAAATGATGATGAATTGATTTGCTCTAGTTCAGCCCGGTGGGAGAAGGGAATCAGTGCAGGTTGTTAGCCAGAGACAGAGCAGGTAGAGTGGAGGCGTCGCAAGTCTCTAAGTTGAGGATCCGGTTTAGTGGGAGATGTAAAAGGCTGGGAGGCTAGGTTTAGAGACTGGGACCTCTGAGTTTAACGTTTCATATGTGGTGCTTTGGAAGTGATGACAAGATGCTTCCACAAGGGTTTGTTTTATCTGTTTCCTCCTGAAAGGGTATGTTTATTTGTAGGAGCACTTTTCTAGGCAGAGGCCCTATACCTTTCATCAGATTCTCAAGGTTGTCTATGACCATACTGCCTCTCCCCCCATAAAAGTTAAGAATAGGCATTAAATGACACCATTTTCACCTAATTCTCACATTTTTTAGGCATACCTGGCATCCAAATGTTGTGTGAACCTAAGGCCAATGTTTATAGAATTTTAAACAGGAGCCCAGAATATGAAAGGCAAAAAATAAAAGTACCATGGCAAAAATGTGGGCTGACAGGTTTACAATGTATTATTAATAGTTCACTTTCTCCAGTGCTTCCTCCCATTTAAAAAATTGGGGCAGGCTGGGTACAGTGGCTCATGCTTATAATCTCAGCACTTTGGGAGATCAAGACTAGGGGTCACTTGAGCCCAGGAGTTTGAAACCAGACTGGGTAGAATTGGGAGACCTCATCTCTACAAAAAAAAAAAGAAAGAAAAAATTCACCTGGTCATGGTGGCTCAGCACTCTGGGAAGCCAAAGAAGGAGGATTGCTTGAGGCCCAGGAGTTCAAGACCAGCCTGGGCAATACGGTGAGAACTCATCTCTGTTTTTTGTATTTAAAAAAAAAAATTAGCCAGGCATGGTGGCACATGCCTTTGGTCCCAGCTACTTGGGAGGCTGAGGGGGGAGGATCACTTGAGTCTGGGAGGTTGAGGCTGCAATGAGCCATGATCACACCACTGCACTCCAGCCTGGGTGACAGAGTGAGACTCCATCTCCAAAAAAAAAAAAAAGAAAAATTGGGGCAGATGGGATTGTATGCATTGGTAAGAAACTTGGTATACAGCATCATTTACATTTATAGATATATGGATGTGTATCTGTTTATTTTAATATTACAGCCTTTTTAATTTTTTTTCCTTTTATTTTTTTTTTAGACAAGGTCTCACTTTGTCACCCAGGACAATCACAGTTCACTGCAGCCTTGACCTCCCGAGCTCAAGCGAGTCTCCCGAATAGCTAGACTGCAGACATGTGCCACCAGACCCAGCTAACTTTTGACCAAAAAAAAATTTGTAGAGATGAGGTCTCACTATATTGCCCAGTCAGTTCTTGATCTCCTGGGCTCATGTGATCTTCTCATGTTGACCTCCCGAAGTGCTGGGTTTTCAGGTGTGAGCCATTGTACCTGGCCAAACCTTGGTTTTTTAAATAAGGTTTTTAGATTTATTTCTAAACTTTAGTGGACAATAAGATCAAAGAAGTTCTTCCTCTGGGGTTAGATTTAGTAATCTGTTCCTATAACCTGATAGGCAAGATAGAAGGAGTTACATGGTGCTTCTTTTATAGTTCTAATACTACCTGCTTAGCTTGACAGATAAGATGGGAGCCAAGATTAGAGAGATTTAGGAAACCATGTTTATAACCACAAACTGGAACTTCTTTGCAGCAATTGAAGCAAGGGCTTCTCATGAGAGTGCTGAACTTTTTGTTAGGTACAAAAATGAGAACTTGGCCAAAGTATTTTTTATGACATGTGCCTTTGAAATATACCACACCTTTAGAAAACATTATGATGCGTAATAGCGCAGATGGGTTGATTTGAGGGCAGTGGTGTTTACAGTGATTTGGTCCCACCAGTTATAGATTTCTTTGTTCCTTCTCCACTCCCACTACTTTACTTGACTAGCCTAAAAACAAAAACAAAAAAGCCCGTAATCCAGCTGATTGGAATTTCAAGGCTACATTTATAGAAGTAAAATATCTTTTCTGATAGAAAAATAAATAAATATTCTGCCACTCTTACAAATGCCTAAGAAGGCAGGCCTTGCCCAGAGTGAGAGACCATGTGGGAAGCTGCAGTGCTCAACGCTGGCAGTGTCATGGTTTACGAAGCACCTTTTGTGTTTATCTCATTTCATCCTTATAACAATCTTGGGAGATGTAGGTGGTGGCATCCTCTTTCACTAAGTTAATAATGATATTAGTGAGATGCAGTGATGAGATCTGGATTCAAATATTCTGACTCCAAACTCCATGGTTTTCCACTGCATCGCAAAGCTGGTGAAAGTGTCTATGTAGCACTGACAGCCAGCCCTCAATACAGAGATGAGCAGCTTAAATTCGATTTTATCATTATTAGGTACTTTCATAATTTTGAGTTGTGGGAATAGCCTAATTAAACTGTTACTTAAGGCCGGGCGTGATGGCTCATACCTGTAATCCCAGCACTTTGGGAGGCCAAGGCAGGCAGATCACTTGAGGTCAGGAGTTAGAGACCAGCCTAGCCAACATGGAGAAATCCCATATCTACTAAAAATATAAAAATTAGCTGGGTGTGGTGGCAGGTGGGAGACTGAGGCAGGAGAATCACTTGAACTTGGGAGCCGGAGGTTGTGGTGAGCCAGGATCGTACCACTGGACTTCAGCCTGGGTGACAGAGTGAGACTCTGTCTCAAAATAAATAAATACATACATAAAAATAAACTGTTACTTAAGAAAGATTGTCTCTATTCTGGAAATGATGAGTAGGAAGACAGGAGGAGTGAAGGTGTGGAGGTGTAGAGACCAATGTGTAGCATTTTTAGGTATTAGACAATATGCTTTAGATAAGATATTGGTGCTTATCTAGGAATCCACTTCTTTGCACCCCAGGAAAATTGATTGCTAAGCTTCTGTTTTTGCCATGCTATGTTAGTGGGGTGAATTAGACAAAGAAGGGCAAGGAAGATTGAGTCAGTTGCAAAAGGAGTGTTTTTCTACTATTTTATCTAAACTTAGTATCTTCCCTGCTTTCCTGTCATATCCTTTGAGAAGTAGGCAATAACTGGCAAGTTCTCACACCAATGGTTTGTCATTCCAGCCATCCCGAGTCAACTTATACAAATAGTTTTCCAGGCACTAGTTCTTAAACTAAGGTGATGGTGATAGCTATGGAAATGGAGTGGAAGGGATAGAGGAGCGGTATGTAGAAGTATTGGTTGCAGTGGGCCATCTGGAGCAGCCTCTGTGAGGATGCCAGCTACAGTGGGGGAGGCATGGCCAGGGTTACAGAGCCCACAGGGGCCAGGTCCCTCACTCTACTGAGTTGGCAGAGTGGGAGCCCTGTGCTCCTGGAGCAGCTGCAGCCAGCCAGCCACAGCTCTGGACCCAGGCATCCCTCAGAGGTCTGGAAAGCCCCCTGCTCCTACAGACTTGGAAGTGCCTTCTTCCTGGCCTCTCCCTATTCCAAGTACTCACTCTGGTGTGGAACAAAGTTGTAGCTGAGCCCCAGTGCTGTCGCAACCCAGCAGGGGTGCATGCACTCAGGGCAGTGCTGACACTCCAGTCTCTTGCCAGCCCCCTGCCACCTGGGCCCCTTCTGGACTTTGGGCACCAAGGAGTGTGGGAGGTGGTGGGGGAGGCTGAGGGCAGCTTGGAAGGGGCCTGCAGGCACCCCTTAGCAAGGACAGTCTGGGTGCTGTGGAGAGCATATTGATGGTTGAGGGAGGTAGATCAGGTTCCTAGGCTGGGAGGGGCAGGTACCCAGTGAAATCCCACCTTTAAGCCATACCTCTCCTCTATCCCTTCCACTCCATTTCCATAGCTATCACCATCACCTTAGTTTAAGAACTATTGCCTGGATAACTATTTGTATAAGTTGACTAGGGATGGCTGTAATGACAAGCCCCTGAAGGCTAGGGCTGGTCTGCCAGTTCCAGGTAGAGTCTACAACTCAGTGAGAATTTCATTGATGAACATTTGGCCAATCAGATAAGGCTTTTTCCAGGCCCATATGTAGCTGCCCATGGATCCATCAGCACATACTTCCTCCATTATGAGCACATAAAAACCCCAGACTCAGCCAGACCCACACATTCAATGAGACAACCTGCCTGCAGATAGCAGCTACCCATTCTGGGTCTCCTCTCCACTGAGGGCTGTACACTTGATGGGACATCCTGCCTGCAGAAAGGAGCTACCCACTTTGGGGCTCCTGAGAGCTGTTCTGTGGCTCAATGAAGCTCCCTTCTGCCTTGTTCACCCTCCAACTATCCACATACCTCATTCTTCCTGGACATGGGACAAGAACTAGGGACCTGCTGAATGGTGGGACCGAAAGAGCTGCAACACAAATGGACTGAAGCACTCACCACCCTTCTGCCACTCTTCCCACTTACCACATTACAGGCAAAGAGAAGAAGAGCTGTGGCCTTTCTGAGAGTCCAGACCTAAGGCCTCCCCAAGCCAGGGCTGTGACATGCTATAACACCACTTTGAGCCTTCGGGATCACTGGTGCCTCCAGATTTTTCAGATGCCACTCTATGCCCCTCACCCAGATGTCAGCACCCAAGCCAGAGGCAGGTCATGGCATGGCTGGCCCAGCTGTGAGCAGAGTGCAGATCCCATGGAAAGTGTGGGATCTGGGCCAGAGCACAAGCCAAGAGCAGCCCTCTGGGCTGAGGCAGTCAGGTATCTCCTGTGGTGAGCCTAGGGTGAAGTGAGGCCCTGGATGGGGTGTCACTTGCCATGGAGGTCTCCAACTGGCAAAGCCACACCAAAAAAATCCTGTGTCAGGGGCTAGGCATGGTGGCTCATGCCTATAATCCCAGCAGTTTGGGAGGCCAAGGCAAGTGGATCATGAGGTCAGAAGTTTGAGACCAGTCTGGTCAATATAATGAAACCCCATCTCTACTAAAAATTATACAAAATTAGCTGGGTGTGGTGGTGTGCACCTGTAATCCCAACTACTTGGGAGGCTGAGGGCAGGAGAATCATGAACCTGGGAGGCAGAGGTTGCAATGAGTCGAGATCACACCATTGCACTGCAGCCCTAGCGACAGTGTAAGACTCCGTCTCAGGAAAAAAAAAAATTGTGTCAGAAGAACAGGTAGTACTTATGATGAATTAATCAGTAAATAGTTTTTGAGCACCTGCTATGTAATAAGGACTGTGTCTGACATGTAGAAGAAAGGAAGAAGAGACTGGTGATGTGAAATCTCACCCCTGGGTGTTAGTGAGTGAGAAAAGATTTCTCAAAGAGGAACTTTCTTGAAATAGCCAGAGAATGCTTTGTATAAGGGGCATCACTTTATATAATCCTTAAATAATGCAAAAAATAAGATAGGTAGCAGAGAGGTTAGAAAGTATTGTTTATTTAGTGAAGGAGACAGTGTATTCTTGTTTTCCTGTGTTAAATTCTAAATATCAAAGTATGAGGTTCAGGAATCTTCTTCACATCAGTGGTTGTTCATGACCTAAGAGTGGAAGAAAGGGTCAAGGGATTGAACATAGAATAGTACAAAACAGAGGAGTCTTAGACCTTCACAGTGAAATAGTGGAGGAGGGAAAAGACAGAAATATGGAGGCCTTAGACTCAGAAGATGACCTTGCGAAGCCTGCACTTCTGAGTCAGGCAAACTACATGGGAACACTGGTGTGGCCACTCACTGCATGGCCTTTGACAAGAGATACAACCTCTGCAAATCTGTTTTCTCATTTGTCAGATGGAAATAATTGTTCCTACCTTGTAGAGTTATGAGTACTGTGTGAAATAATTGTTTAAAAAGTCAGTGCCAGCCAGGCATCATGGCTCATGCCTCAAATTCCAGCACTTTGGGAGGCTGAGGTGGGTGGATCACCTGAGGTCAGAAGTTCAAAACCAGCCTGACCAACATGGAGAAACCCTGACTCTACTAAAAATACAAAATTAGCCAGGCATGGGGGCGCATGCCTATAATCCCAGCTACTCGGGAGGCTGAGGCAGGAGATCCTGGGAAGCGGAGGTATGGTGAGCCAAGATCGTGCCACTGCACACCAGCCTGGGCAATAAGAGTGAAATTCTGTCTCAAAAAAAAAAAAAAAAAGTGTGAGCTGGGTGTGATAGCCCATGCTTGTAATCACAGCACTTTGGGAGGCTGGGGCTGGAGAATTGCTTGAGCCCCAGAGTTCAAGACCAGCCTGGGCAATGTAGCAATATCCTGTCTTTATAAGTAAATAAATAGTGCCTTGCATAAAGAAGATACTTAAGAAATGGAAATTATGGCCGGGTGCAGTGGCTCACGCCTGTAATCCCGGCACTTTGGGAGGCTGAGGGGGGGCAGATTGCCTGAGCTCAGGAGTTCAAGACCAGCCTGGGCAACACAATGAAACCTCATCTCTACTAAAAATAAAAAGATTAACCAGTATGGTGGTGCGTGCCTGTGGTACCAGCTACTTAGGAGGCTGAGGCAGGAGGATCACTTGGGACCGGGAGGTTGAAGCTACCGTGAGCCATGATCACACCACTTCATTACAGTCTGGGCCACAGAGACTCTGTCTCAAAAAACAACAAAACAAAAAGTCAATTCTGAATGGTACTTCTCCTAGTTCATATATATGTTCCCACATAGTTCCCTGCAGGTTCCCAAGACAGTTTCCTTTAAAACAAAGTAATGCCTTGCACATTGCCTGGTCCATTATTTCCTTTGCCCTTGGTTCACGTGCTTCCATAGTTGCAAAGAGGAAAGATATCATCTTGGAACAGGGGTGGAATTTGATGAGAATAATCCAAAAAATATTTGTTTACTTCTTTACAGACTCACAGATTGCTTGATGATTAGGGGCTCCTACATAGTACACCTAATTATTAAAGGTTTTTCTAATAATGGGCTTTTTTCATTGCCTACAATCTACTATATTTAGCAAAGTTTGTGCTAGATAATAAGGAAAATGAACCCAAGAACCTCAACCGCCTCAAATAGTTCTATGGATATACTAAAGTGTCAAGTACAGTCTTTATCTTAAGGCTTGAGAACTGGAATGCAAGAAAACAAACTTTGGTGGAGTACTGGAATAAAAGACATAAAGCTGGGCAGCACCAG
>JAPYYA010004909.1:0-11302 GCA_028533165.1 Leontopithecus rosalia | reverse complement strand
AAAAAAAAAAAGCTACAGAAGCAAAAAACCGAAGTATTGAGTAAGTTATAATCAAACATCTACAGTGTAGGAATAAGTGAAATTCATGAGAAAGCGTGTAAAAGAGAAAGAGGTGCAAGAAACAAAATTAATGCTGTAACAGAAAACTCTTTAAATCTTCACTCACTTTGTTAACCCACTGATCCAAGAGAGTCAGACTCCTAAAATGGTCTCTTATGCCATTTGTAAACTTCATTGGAAATACGCAAATGAAAAGGTGTCGACAGGTGAGGAGACTTAATTACATTTGGAAAAAAAGTTAAGTATTGGCAGTCTAGATCTGGATATCAGAAATACTATATAAAAAGAAAAATTGACATTTCTATATACAAAACGCCAGTCTTAAACCCCAGGAAAACAGCACAGTGATGGTGCTTAACTGCAGTGAACCATTGGAACAACTCTGAACCAAAAGACCGCACCTGTTCCTGCTCCACATATGTGAGACAAACAGGGGAAACCCACAACCACAACTGACCAAGTGCGGTTCCACTCACCATGGGACTTGTAGTACGACATGCTTTCAGGAACAAGATTTAAAACATGATGGCATTAAATAGCGTTCCAAGGAAACCACGTGCATGGCCTTCAAAGAGAGCTTTCGTTTTTTTCTTTTAAAGATGCTAAGAGATGAGTGTATATGGTACTGAGTAAGAAATGCTTTTAGTAGAAGAAATGGAAAAAAAAAACTCACCTAGCTTGTCCATGCAAATACATGGACTACCAATTGCTGCTGTGGAAATCTCACATTCCTGGGCATACTGGCGTCACAATGCATGTATAAGCTCCAATATTAACTAGGATTTAAACACTGCCTAGCAATTTTTGTGTGTGTTCTTACTCAGTTCTTTCTCTGGGCCTATTCAGAATTATTGAGAACTTTTCTTTAAAGACTATCCTTAACTCGCTTAAAAATTCACCATCATCACCATGGCCACCACCCTCAATACCCTCGTATCCTATTTTGCAGAGAGAAAAAAAGCTATCAGAGTAAGAACTAATTTTTTGAACCCCAGATCAATTTGACTCATTATCATTTTATAGATGGTAAAACTGAGACTGAAAGCAACAAAACCTTGCTGAAACGCTAAGTAGTGGAGCTGAAATACTGAATCCACATTTTCCTTTCTCCCTTGCCTCACCCTGCATCTCCGCACACAGAACGAGCCTAGAGTAGAAAACTGGGAAGACAAAAGAGAAAACTCTACTTACAAGTAATGGAAATATTTTCAGAAAAAAAAAAACTCATCTGTAATCCCCCCATATTAAAATTTAAAAAAATTATTTTTCTTTTTTGTTACTTTTTTTTTTGAGACGGAGTTTCGCTCTTGTTACCCAGGCTGGAGTGCAATGGTGCAATCTCAGCTCACTGCAACCTCCGCCTCCTGGGTTCAAGCAATTCTCCTGCCTCAGCCTCCTGAGTAGCTGGGATTACAGGCACGTGCCACCATACCCAGCTAATTTTTTTTTTTTTTTTTGTATTTTTAGTAGAGACGGGTTTTCACCATGTTGACCAGGATGGTCTCGATCTCTTGACCTCGTGATCCACCCGCCTCGGCCTCCCAAAGTGCTGGGATTACAGGCGTGAGCCACCGCGCCTGGCCTTTTTTTTGTTACTCTTAATACCCATTATGCTACATTGTAATTGTGATACACATGCAACACTATGTCCTGCTTTGTTAAAATGTCTTAAGCATTTCTTGTCATAATATAGTGTTCATCATTATTAAATGTGTGATTAACAGCCCAAGAACAAATGTACTATAATTTTTATAACGCTTCCTATTAACATGTTCCCTAAACTTTTCTTTCATTTCTTTTTTGTCTTCTATTCCAACCTTCTTCCAGTCAAATGCAAAATACTCCACGGGAAATTCCTCATGCATTTAGACAGTTAGTGGCAGGCTTGAGGAAGATATGTATTAGGGGTAAGGACCTTAATCTAGGTTTCGGAAATTGTTAAATTCAGAAGGAAAACCTTATGCAAACACTCCAGATTGGCAGGAAGCAGGAACATATAGGGGACAGTATTTTATTAGGAATAGAAGAAATTGATTTCTTAACATCAAACCTACAAATGTCCCTGCATCTCCTCTTGCCAATAGTAGAGATGGTCCTCTCCTCTCTCCCTGTATCTTCTGACTCTGCCTCTCTACTGTCTCCTTCTCTTAAACACTAAATATGCTAATGTCTCTCCCATCTAAAATGAAGAAATTCTCTCTCTAATCTATAATATTCCTCAAGCTATCACTCCTTTATTCCTCAGCACAGACGAAACATTTTAAAGAGCTAACTATATGCCATTTCCCACTTCTTACCTTCCTAGTCACTTCTCAATCTGAAACATTCTTGCTTCCTAGCCCATTACTCAGCTTGTGTAAGTCATCGATGGCCTTTCACCAAATCCTAAAAGGACACATGCACTCCGATTACTTTACCTTGCAGTCACAGTTGACCACTACTGACATTTCTTTCTCCTCGAAACCCTCACTTATTCTTGTTTTCTACTATGCTACACTCTCCAGGTTTTCCTACCTTTTTAGCTGGGCCTTCTGTCTCTCTCTCTCTCTCTTTTTTTTAGACAGAGTCTCACTCTGTCGCCCAGGCTGGAGTGCAGTGGTAAGATCTCGGCTCACTGCAACCTCCGTCTCCCAGGTTCAAGCAATTCATCTGCCTCAGCCTCCTGAGTAGCTGGGATTACAGGTGCCTGCCACCCATGCCTGGCTTATTTTTGTATTTTTAGGAGAGACAGGGTTTCATCCATATTGGCCAGGCTGGTCTTGAACTCCTGACCTGAAGTCATCCACCTGCCTTGGCCTTCCAAAGTGCTGAGATTAAAGGTGTGAGTCACCGTTCCTGACCACCTTCTGTCTCCTTTATATCCTCCTACCTCCTCATTCCTTGGATATTAACATTGCAAATATTCTGTACAAGGCTCACTTCCCTCCCCCCTCGTGGGTAATACCATTCAACCATCTCTCTCTCTTTTCTTTTTTTAGAGATGGGGTCTCACTATGCTGCTCAGGCTGCATTCAAATACCTGGGTTCAAGTGATCCTCCCACCTTAGCCTCCTGAGTAGTTGTTACTACAGACATGCACCACTGCACCCAACTTCTCTCTCTCCATTAAAGATCAGACCCATGTAACCAACTGCCTGTTCAACATCTCCACTTGGATGGTATGTATTCCCATTTCAGCACACCTAATTCTTCACCAAATCCTTCCATTTCTACTTCAAGCTTATATCCCTCAAATCCTTCCACTTCTCTGCCTCCCCACTGATTATACACTAGGTCAAGTGGCCATTCTCTACTTGTTACTGCAAGAGTTTCTAAGTGCTTCTCTGTTTCTGGACTCATTCCTGTTTTATCCATGATCGAGTCTATAGGTCTGGAGTGATATTGCTAAGATTGTAAACCAAAAATAAAATTGCAAGGTTTCCCAACCATCTGAACGGACTTCCTCCTTCGCCAGTGCACTCTTAAAATGTAACCTGAGAGACTGGTTCGGGCCATGACAGGAAGGGGGAGTGGGACTTACCTCATTGTACTCTTCAGTGTTAACATCAACACAGACCTTAAATCTGATAAGAAATATTTACAAGCTATTCTCTCTGAAGTAGCCTGCTACAGGCTTCATCTGCATGATAAGAAATTTGCTCTCCATAATTGCTTATCTTAATCCAGACAGTTCTTTTCTATTGATCCCAGATCTTTAGATAAATTCAACCAATCGCCAATCAGAAAAATTTTAATGAAATGGTCTTTAATTTTAAATCTACCTATAACCTGGAAGCCCCAACTTTGAGTCGTCGTCTGAACCAATGCATTTCTCAAACGTATCTGATTGAAGTCTTATGTCTCCCTAAGATGTTTAAAACCAAGCTGCACCCTGACCACCTTGGGCACATGTTCTCAGGACTTCCCAAGGGCTGTGTCAAGGGCCAAGGTCACTTATATTTGGCTCAGAATAAATTTTTTCAAATATTTTACAGAGTTTTACTCTTTTCTTTGACAAGATGTAAATAAACAGTATTACTCTCCTGCTTAAAAACTTAACTGCATTGTATTGTCTTTATAATTAAATTCAAATTCACAGTTTACAAATCCAGCCTCATCCCTAACCACTCTATCATCTCAATTTCCAACATAATGAATTTCTTTCTTTTCTTCCCACGTGCTATACTCCCTCTGCCTTTCACCTCTAGGTCTTCGCACATGGTATGGTTGATCCAGAACATTCCCCTTCTCTATCTCTCCATGCCTTTCTGGCCAACTCTTATATCTACTTAATGCCTTGGCTTAGATATCTGCTCTTCCAAGTGAAATGTATTTGGCATGTGTCTACATAGGACTCCGCATATCCCCTTAAAATACTTCTTTCTTACTGCTTACTTTGTTATTTGTTTTCCCCACAGACTGTTATCAAAAAGAGGGTAGGGATGTGTGTCTGTTTTATTCACTGGTGTGTCCATAGTATCAAGCAAGCATAGTACCTGGCCCATACAAGGCACTCAGTATTTGTTGAGAGAATGCAATAAACTTTACTAGGTTTGCATGGAAAAACACGCTCAAAGCCTATATCAATAAATGAAATTTTAAAAGATACCACTACCACATGGTAGAAATACAAAGAAATATAAAGGTATGTAAGTTACTTCTTTGCTGCCCCCAAAAAAATTCATTTGATTAGTTGAGTATTTGTTGAGCACTGTATCAAGTCACTGTTTCTCATAAATATACTTTTCTAGCACAAGAAAATGAAGATAAACTTATTTCACTAACTGCTTATTTGTAATTTATTCCCTTCTTTTCTTGGGAGTTTTGAGTTTGAGAAGCTGTTACTTGAGAACAAGATTGACCTATTACATAAAAGATGCCAATCAGATTATTATCTCCCATTCCCAATCCCCCCAAGAGGATAAGTGAGGGTTTGAAGAAGCTATAATGGCATGCCAACACTTATAATTACCTATTCAGTAGCCTAGCATTGACAACTTGATAGTCCACTTTATAGAAAGCAATTTTATAACTAGCTCAGCAATCAGGAGCCAAGAAAAAGTGTCAACCTCATTAGCCACTTCAATATGAGAAAATAATCTGCTATGAATAAACTTTTTTTTTTTTTTTTGAGATGGAGTTTCACTCTTGTTGCCCAGACTGGAGTGCAATGGCCTGGCCTTGGCTCACTGCAACATCTGCCTCCCGGGTTCAAAGAAATTCTCCTGCCTTAACCTCCCAAGTAGCTGAGATTACAGGCATGGGCCACCACGCCTGGCTAATTTTTGTGTTTTCAGGAGAGACAGGGTTTTACCATGTTGGTCAGGCTTGTCTCAAACTCCTGACCTCAGGTAATCCACCCGTCTTGGCGTCCCAAAGTGCTGGGATTAAAGGCATTAGCTACAATGCCCAGCCCTCTCCCAAATTCATAAGTTGAAATGAAGAGCTGAGTTTTTAAATAAATTCCTGATTTGAGGGGGTAGACATCACCAATGTGATGGTATCTGGAGATGGGGTCTTTGGGAAATAATTAGGTGTAGAAGAGATCATGAAAATAGAACCCTCATGATGGAACCAGTTCTCTTATAAGAAAAGACACTAACAGCTTGTTCTCTCCAATATGTAAGGACACAGTGAGAAGGTGTGTGTCTACAAGTCAGGAAGACAGCCCTCACCAGAAATTGATCATGCTAGTTTGTACTTCTAGATTCTAGAATTGCAGAAAAATAAACTTCTGTTGTTTAAGCCATCTATTCTATGGTATTTTGTTATGGCATCCCAAGTCATTATAGAATCATACTTACAGTTGGAGATTCCACACACTGGTTCCAATTCCACTTGGACTCAATACTAGTATATTTAAGTTAAATTACACTACTGCTGATTTTGAAGGGTTTCTTCAAGTGCTACCTTCCAGAAAATTTTAGAAAATGTAAAAATAAAAAGGAAGCATGGAATCATAAACAGGCCTACTGAAATGCATTATCAAGCCAGTAAAAATGGAATAAAGAATACTTACCACCACCAAGAATGTAAGAATCCTGGTGGTTCCCCCAATGTGATGTTTTTTTCCCATCTTATCTAAAATGAATAAAAGAGATATTAAATACTTTCCTAATAATACTTTTTTCCACACATATACAAAGTAATAATATTCCCATTTAAACGACTATGTTAAAAATATTTGAATTTTTCATCAATCTCATAGTATTATTTACCCAAGTTTTACAAGTACTCATTTTAAATAGTAATTTGTTGACTGGATTAGTCTCGGAGAGAAGATGTCACCATTATTTTCCTGAATTTGCTTCATACCGTGACAGTTATTAAGCTCTAGTCTTTCAGTTTTAAATCCATCTTTCTGTTGTCTTTCAGATGCTGAAACTGGGGATCCATACACTACCTTTGTCCTTCATTAAATCGCTTCCTGTTAGGTCCCATAAACTAAGAGAGGCTCTAGAAGGAGACTGGAAGTAAGAGGGGAGAATGGATTTGCTTCCTGTTAGTTTGCTATTCCTGTCAGGGTGACCCCAGCAAGCAGTTTATTCAGGGATAATAGCTGTGACAATAGCTGGTTCCATTCTAGCTTTATCCCACACAACCAGAACTAGTCCCTTCATGTGCCTCAGAAGTCCCTTTGTGCCCCAGCACAGCTGTGCAATACCTCTCTTCAGAGGTTAAAGGTAAATGTGAGCTCTTCCAGTAACTGAACTGCAGTCCCACAGCACCCTTTCCCTAGAGGTCTAAGGTTCAGCTCTCTGAGGTTCCTCCTCCAATATTTTTGATAACCACAAGCTCAAGCTCTTTTGGTGCCTCAGCCCTAGTGATTGCTCACTGCATTTACTGATTTTATGTAACTTCTGGGTGCTGTTGTTGCTTTCTTTCAAACCTGTTTAGCTATTTCCCCATATTAAATTCCCTGTTGAAATAGTGTGCTTTCAATCAGTGTGGCTGTATTCTGATTGATACAGCATTTCAAATGCCTTCTCGCAAGGTAAAAATATTAAAAACATCTCCATTTTAAGAAGAACAGGATATGGGCATAAACTTTAACTTTGCTATATACTAGCTGTGAAGTTGGGAAAGTTATTTGTGTTCTGTGCCTCAGTTTCCTCAAGTACAAAATGAGGTTAATTATAGTCACCTCTCTCACAAAGTTGTTATGAGGAATAAACTGGTTAGTACATGAAAATCACTTAAAAGAGTAACTGATGGGCCAGGCATGGTAGCTCACACCTGTAATCCCAGCTACTCTGGAAGCTGAGGCAGGAGAATCACTTGAACCTGGAAGGTGGAGGGTGCAGTGAGCCGAGATCATGCTACTGCTCTCTGGCCTGACATAGCAAGACTCTGTCTCGGAAAAAAAAGAGTAACTGATCTGCAGAAAGTGCCTGGTAACTGTTAGGTGCTATTATTTTTTTCCTTTACCTAGGAGGCTATCCCTGTCAAAATTTATTACATCATCATTGTCACTGGAACCCACAAAATTCCAGTGATATTCCATATAAAAATATTCAAAGTATTTAGGGTTGTGCCAAACAATTGTAACTTACTAATCAGGATAGTTTTCATCTTGCTGGAAACCATACATGTAACTAGGCAAAAAAAAAAACAATCAGAGTTGGAACTAAGGAACAGTTGTCTATGCTTCTAGCATAAATTGAAAAAAGTGAAAATGAATCATTTAAACAGAAAATTAAGCTTCTATTTATTTTAAATCATTTCAGAATTAGTGTCCTGTCACACTGAGTTATCATGTATACCAAATTCAGCTGACCATTAGAGTCTCATTTTAAAGGTAACTCAATTTTTGAGGTTTTTTTTCTCTTCTTTCTTGCTGTTTCTTTTATTGAATCAGAACGTATCTCAGGATCTTAAGGCACATCAAAATCACCA
The DNA here is from genome assembly GCA_028533165.1 of Leontopithecus rosalia. NCBI lineage: Eukaryota > Metazoa > Chordata > Mammalia > Primates > Cebidae > Leontopithecus > Leontopithecus rosalia. The sequence goes on along the minus strand of JAPYYA010004909.1, from coordinate 3,367 downwards.
TTATTACCATAATATGAACACATCTGTTATCAATAGTGACCCAGAAACTTGCAAGAGATTAGGCTTAATATGTTGACTTCAAATTATACCTTAAGGGTTAGGTTTTAAATAAATTCTTGATTCGAAGGGGTGGGCATAAGAAGAAATAAGTCTTTCATAAAATAAGAGTTTCAAAAAGATGCTGATATTAACTTTCTAATTGTTTACATTTCTGCTGAGTTAGAGTTTACTATAATAAAAATTTAAAACAAGATCAGCATCTCTAAAAATGTAAAAGATCTAACTAAATACTTTTGGATGGGTGTCTGGATGAGTATTCATACTTTTTAAAGCACTGCATAGCAGTAAACACAAAAGACAGAAATCCCTTCCTTCAGGGAGATTACACCTCAGTAAGGAAGACAGACCATGAACAAAGAAACAAATAAAAACGTAAATTGTGTTTACATGAGAAGGTGACAAATGCAGCGAAGGAAAACTAAGCAGAGAAAGGGAATAGAAAGAGCAGGAAAACAGTGAAGTGGATTTACAATTTTAAATAAGGAGATCCAGAAAGACCTCAAGAAAAACTATGTTTAAGTATACGCCTTAGTTTTTTCGTTTAAATAACAACATTATGTAACAATACCCCAATCAGTAAAATATGCCCAGCACTCTTAACGCTACGTGAACAACTACAATTATAGATTTCAAAAAAATTCAAAGAATTCTTTCCATCATCTACTATGTAAGAAGTTAGGAATTCTTACCCCAAAAGGACTTTTTAAAAGTTTTAAAACAGAAAGTGATCCTAAATGTAGAAACAACCAAAATTCCTCTTTAATGAAAAGATGAAAAACGTTAAGTGCCATTAAAATCACCGAAATTGGTTGCATTTTAGAGTTCTCAAGTACATTAAGTATAAATATATGGAAACCTTGAAGTAAAACAAGTAATTTGTTCTCATAAAATAAAGAGAAATTTTCTGAAGATTAGAAATGTGGCCAGGTATAGTGGCTCACACCTGTAATCCCAGCACTGTAGGAGACAAAGGCAGGTGGATGACTTGAGGTCAGGAGTTCAAGACCAGCCTGGCCAACATGGTGAAACCCCATCTCTACTAAAAATACAAAAATTAGCCAGGCATGGTGGCATGTACCTGTAATCCTAGCTACTCAGGAGGCTGAGGCAGAAGAATCACTCGACACCAGGAGGCAGAGATTGCAGTGAGCCAAGATCACACCACTGCACTCCAGCATGGGCGACAAAGTGAGACTCCATCTCAAAAAACAAAACAAAACAAAACAAAAAAAAAATGAAAGAAATGTAACAGCCATTTTTAAGAGCTAAAAGGAAAAATTCCAGGAAATAATCAACTTGAAGTTACAAAAACTACATATGAACAATAAACCAGAACACGTCATATAAATGTAAGCCAAATCCGAATTTTAATTATCCTAAGTGGTAAAACAAATAATGTGTATATCTATGCCACCTTTTATCTGATAATTTCAGGTCATCAACATTTTATTTTGGTTCATAAAAAATAAGAAATAGTACTTAATGAGACTTACGAGAAGCAAAACTCTTGATGTCCTGCTAAAATTACAATTTAGTCAAAAACCTATGTCTCATTCTTCACTCAATCTTTTCTCTTACCACTATTTAATGAGTTAGTATCTTCTTGAAAGAACAAAAGAATAAACCCTCACCAGTGTACCCAGATACACTAATATTCCTAATCACTAGAACCATGCTAATCATATGACCCACAAATTTTTCAAAGTATTGTCCTTACGTTTCATCTCATTCATCTTGACTTTACATAATATGACTATGAAATAAAGCAGATTTTACTATACTCAGTTAAAAGAAGAAGGTAACATAACTTATGGAGTAAAGTGGCATAATTAGGTTTCAATGCTAGGGTGTGCTGGAGGTAGGATTAATTAAACTCCCAGTCTACGAGACCCACTTCACCTCACCCTTCCTAAGCAGCCTCCCCTCATGCACTTCCACAACTTCCCAGCCAATCTCCAGATATCTCAAGAGATAAAGTACTACAAGAAACTACCTATATGACTGATACTTGATATGGTCTTTTATGAGAAGAAGCTGAGGTAAGCTGAGGTAATACATTCATATTTTAAACAGTTTTACATCTTATTATCCCTCAGAGAAACTAAAAAAGCATCACATACATCATCACTTTATCCTCACAACACTTTTTACTACAAGTATCCATCCTTCTCTCCTTAAATTGCAAGTCTGTGCCAGAAGCAGGTAAAACTTCATCATACTGAAGTTAACATAAAATCCACCCTTTTAAAGCTACTGAATGAACCACACTTAAAGCTATCTTTTAGGTATGTCCACAGAAAAGATGACCTATGTTTACATAGCGAATATTGCTAAGTCCAAATGAATCACTATTCTAGATACTACTTGTTTATGGAAAGCATCAAATGGTGCTCAAGAAGAGCCAAAACAGAATCCTTGTAGAAAACTAAACCACGTTCACTGTAGCATTGTTAGAAAAAAATGAAAATTAGAAACAACCTGAGAAATACTAGTAGCGATTGTAAAATAAATCTTGATACTTACATACTACAGAACAGTGTGCTATTATTAAAAAGAATGAAATACAGCTATTTGGAAAGAGAACCAAGCTCTACTAGTTTTTCAAAATGGAAATTTGTAAGGTTGGAGAACATTATGTATAGCATAAAACCTTTCTGCTTGGGAAAAAAAGTATGCATACATACATATGTGTGCCTGTAGGCATGTGTGTGTGTTTTTCTAAAAATCACATCAAATGATTTAAAAATCACTATTATCTGGAAGAGGGAAGAAGAGGACTTTCATTTTAAATTACATTCTATGTAGTTTAATTTCTTTTTTTTATTGTATTTTAGGTTTGGGGGTACATGTGCAGAACTTGCAAGATAGTTGCATAGGTACACACATAGCAGTGTGTTTTGCTGCCTCCTCCCCTTCACCCACATTTGGCATTTCTCCCCAGGCTATCCCTCCCCAGCTCCCCCCACCCTGCTGTCCCTCCCCTATTCTCCCCAATAGACCCTGGTGTGTAGTACTCCCTTCCCTGTGTCCATGTGTTCTCATTTTTCATCACCCGCCTATGAGCGAGAATACGCAGTATTTCATTTGCTGTTCTTGTGTCAGTTTGCTGAGAATGATGTTCTCCAGATTCATCCATGTCCCTACAAAGGACACAAACTCATCATTTTTGATTGCTGCATAATATTCCATGGTGTACATGTGCCACATTTTCCCAGTCCAGTCTATCATGGATGGGCATTTGGGTTGGTTCCAGGTCTTTGCTATTGTAAACAGTGCTGCAATGAACATTCGTGTGCATATGACCTTA
>JAPYYA010004908.1:0-11303 GCA_028533165.1 Leontopithecus rosalia | reverse complement strand
AGCACTTTGGGAGGCTGAGGCGGGTGGATCACGAGGTCAAGAGATCGAGACCATCCTCGTCAACATGGTGAAACCCTGTCTCTACTAAAAATACAAAAAATTAGCTGGGCACGGTGTCGCATGCCTGTAATCCCAGCTACTCAGGAGGCTGAGGCAGGAGAACTGCCTGAACCCAGGAGGCAGAGATTGCGGTGAGCCGAGATCGCGCCATTGCACTCCAGCCTGGGTAATAAGAGGGAAACTCCGTCTCAAAAGAAAAAAACAAAGAATGTCAAATAGTCCCCTGGCCCTCGGAATGTCCAGAAACCCCTCAGCCCCATCCCCGCCCCTCACCCTCATCTCCGCCCAGAAGGTGATTTGCAGAATCCACTAACCCTCAGAATGTCTGAAGCCTTTTATCCCCATCCCCGCTCCTCACCCCCACTCCCAAGGTGGTTTTACGGGTATAAAAAGGTCTTGTCACCCTTCTTTCTCTGCCATGGGTTGGAGAGATGTGAGTCCTCCGTGGTCGCTGGCAATAAACCCTGCAATTTGGCATACTTTTGTCTTGGTGTTGACTTTCTATGCTCGGTCCTGTATAACATCGACCTCCCAAAGTGCTGGGATTACAGGCTTGAGCCACCCCGCCCAGCCTGGCTCTTAACTTACATTTTCAAATGTCACCCTAGTGATTCCAGACCAGATAAGAAGATTAGCTTCTCTTGTTATGGAAAAAGAAAGAAAGATAGAGAGAGAAACCTCTATTTTGTTATTTAGCTATTCCTCAAATTCTTATGACCTGTGATATTAAAAAAAAAAAAACCTCTGGAACAATACAATTATGTACATTTAACTCAGATTTTATTTTTATGTTTATTTATCTATTTTTGAGACAGAGTCTCGCTGTGACACCCAGGCTGGAGTGCAATGGCACAATCTCAGCTCACTGCAATCTCTGCTTCCTGGATTAAAGCGATTCTCCTGCCTCAGCCTCTCAAGTAGCTGGAATTACAGGCACCCACCACCATGCTTGGCTAATTAATTTTTTTTTTTTTGAGATGGAGTCTCAGTCTGTCACCCAGGCTGGAGTACAGTGGCGCAATCTTGGCTCACTGCATCCTTTGCCTCCCAGATTCAATTTTCCTGCCTCAACCTCCTGAGTAGCTGGGATTATAGGCATGCACCACCATGCCCGGCTAATTTTTTTTTTTTGTATTTTTAGTGGAGATGGGGTTTCACCATGTTGGCCAGCCTGGTCTCAGACTCCTGACCTCAAGTGATCCGCCCACCTCAGCCTCCCAGAGTGCTGGGATTACAGGTGTGAGCCACCTTGCCGGGCCTTAACTCAGATTTTAAATATGAGAGTATCAATTGGTAGGGGTGGAAAAGATGTGACACCTCTCCTCACACATTGTATGGATCTCAGCCAAGGCTCCTATCTCAAAAGACACGGTCCCACCTCCAGCTCCAGTTCTCCTTCTCATCCTTCCCAGATAAGTTTCTTGCAAGAGTGTTCTGAGATGACTCTCTCCATGTGTGTATGGCCTGAATCAGACTCTGTTTTTGTCCATCCCACCTACTGTCCCTCTGTAAGTAATGCCTTGGGAATGAGAAATGCCCTTTTCAGTTCTAACACCAATAAAACAGCTTTTTTTTCTTTTTTTTTTTTTAACAATCAGACATCAAATTCCAGCTAGGCTCTAGTATATGACAGATAGCAGGCCCTGAGAGAAATTGAAGTATTTTACCTGAAATGTTTTTATTTGGCATATTTCAAAATGGCCCTGCAAAGCTGTCTCTTACGGGGTAAATCTACATTCTGTAGAGAATCCCTTCCCTTTTCCAGGTCTTTTTCCTGATCCAGAAGAGAATTAACTAAGAGTCTGGCACTTTTTAAGTCTGATAAGAGACATTTACAATCTGTTTTCTCTGAAGCCTGCTACCCTGAGGCTTCATCTGAATAATAAGAACCTTGGTTTCCACAACCCCTATTGTAACCCAGATAGTGCCTTCTATTGATTCCAGGTCTTCAGATAAACTCTTTCAAACCAATCGCAAATGAGAAAATCTTTGAATCTACCTATGACCTGGAGCCACCCACTTTGAGTTGTTTCACCTTTCCAGACCAAACCAATGTATATCTTATATGTATTGGTTGATGTCTTGTGTCTCCCCAGAATGTATAAAACCAAGCTGTGCTCCAAACACATTAGGCACATGTTCTCAGGACCTCCTGAGTCTGTATCATGGGTATGTCATTAAGTTTGGTAAAATAAACTTCTAAGTTGATTGATACTTTTCTCAGATGTTTTCTGGTTTATACACCAAAAAGACTTTGTTTACTTTTATTGTACATGGAGTACTGAAGTCCTTTCAAACCAAAACGGAACTAGCCCCTATCCAGAGAAGTTTAAAAAAATTGCTAAGTAAAAGTCATGTGTTTTTAGTCATGGTTAGCAGCAGGGACCAATTAAGCTGGTGGGAAAGAAAGACTTTTCCTGGAGTCGGGTCTTTGTTGTGGCATCTTATGTTTGAAATAATTTCCTGAACATTAAACACCAATGAATCACCGATTCTGTTGAACAACAATTGTGAGTGTGAGCCTCTGCAAGTGGACTACAAGACTCCTGCCTTCGGCTCTCTAGTGTCCTCTAAAACTGGCATTAACCTCTCCTCCAGCCATCGCCTGGCACTGAGATAGCTTAGAGGCACCCTGAACTCAGTTTTCAAGACAGCTACCTGGGAAATTTCTTGAGTGAAGGCCCAGTCCATAAAAAGTTCTGAGGGAAACTCAAATGAGACTCGGAAGTCCATTGATTCACCCCCGCTTATCTTTCCTTCCTCACTCTGGGTCCAGAGAAAGGCAAGACTCTCCACCAGGAGGTTAGCCCCAAGTATATATTGCATGATTGCCCAATTTTTTATTAAATGAGAAAGAGGGGAAAGAGAAAAAATACAGAAGGGCCTGAATGTTACCTTTAGATCTCCAGGCATGAGGCTCTGGAGATGGGTTTTCCGGGGGTCTCTTTTAGAGAATGCCAGCACCCCCTCTCCTTTCCCCTCTGCAAATGGCTAAAAAGAGAGGAAGAAATGGCTTGCAGGCATTTCCAGTGGTGCCACACCAAACGACTTTTTCACGTTTGACTATAGACAACTGTAAGTCCAGGCCTTCGTCCTGTGAGCATCAGAACCACTCATCAGAGTAGTTCTCCAATTGTGTACTCATCTCATTTATTATTAAAAACCTGGCTACTTTTGGTTTTGATTGTTTTTTCATTATGAGACTGTTAGAATTTGATGTAATGAAACTGTGATAAATATGTATGAAACAACTTTATGCCAGATATGTCTTTCTAGGAGGAGGGTGAGCCCAGAATTATTAAATTACATAATTTGGAAATAGTTCTTCAAACTAATTTAAATCCAGGCAGGATGGTAGGGAATGCCAGACTACAGAACCCCTTCCTAGGTCTCCCTGCCCATTAAACCTATTTTGAGAAGAAGCAATTGAGGTTAGGAATGCCTTGCCCTTTGGTGAAACCATATGGGCTCGCCCTTTCATTTTGTAGATACTAACGACACAATTGGTTAGGCAATTTGCACTACTGAAGGTATCAGCCAATGCACTGAAGCAAGAGAAAACATTTAGAGAGACGAACATTGGAGAAAGAAGTACAACTATTTCTATTTATAGGTGATACAGTATAGCTATAGATGACTTAAAAGAATCAATGAAAAATAAAAATAGTAAGAAAATTCAGTAAGGCAGCAGGTTATAAAGTTAGTACACAAAAACAATTTTCTCATCCACAAACAAAAGCTAGTGGAAAATATAATGGTAGAAACTTGATTACATACAATATCAACAAAGAGATAAAATAACTAGAAATACACTAAACAGGCTGGACGTGGTGGTCACGCCGGGAATCTCAGCACTTTGGGAGGATGAGGTGGGTGGATCACAAGGTCAAGAGATTGAGACCATCCTAACCAACATGGTGAAACCCTGTCTCTACTAAAAATACAAAGATTAGCTGGGCGTGGTGGCGCACACCTGTAGTTGTAGCTACTCAGGAGGCTGAGGCAAGAGAATCGCTTGAACTCAGGAGGCAGAGATTTCAGGAGGCTGAGATCACGCCACTGTACTCTAGCCTGGGTGACAAAGTGAGACGCCATCTCAAAAAAATAAAAAATAAAAGAAATAAACTAAACAAGAAATGTGCACATCTTACATGAAGAAAACTTTAAAGGAAAAAGGAAATATTATTTGAATGAATAGAAAGACCCAGCATGTTATTGGCTAGAACAGCTAAATCAAAGTACAAATGTTGGTTTATAACAGGGTAATATGTAAATTCAATATGTTTCAAATAAATTACCAACAAGATTTATTTTTATTTTTTTAGTTTTAATTTTTATTTTTGAGACGGAGTCTCGCTCTGGTGATCTGGTCACCCACCTCTGCCTCCCAAAGTGCTGGCATTACAGGTGTGAGCCACTGCAACTGGCCTGTTTGTCTATACTTTAATTTTATTAAAAAACAAAATTTTTTTTTGAGATAGGGACTCACTCTGTCACCCAGGCTAGAGTGCAATGGCTCCATCTCAGCTCACTGCAACTTTTGCCTTCCAGGTTCAAGCAATTCTCCTACTTCAGACTCCCAAGCAGCTGGAATTAAAGGTGCACACCACCACACCTGGCTAATTTTTGTATTCTTAGTAGACATGAGGTTTCACCATGATTGCCAGGCTGGTCTTAAACTCCTGACCTCAAGTGATCCACCCTCCTTGGCCTCCCAAAGTGCTGAGACTACAGGTGTAAGCCACCATGCACCACCAACAGGATTTTTTTTTTTTAGAGCTGGACAAGTTGACTCAAAGTTTGTATGGGAGAGGCCAGGTGCAGTGGCTCACACCTGTAATCCCAGCACTTTGGGAGGCTAAGGAGGGCAGATCATGAGTTCAGGAGTTCTAGACCAGCTGGACAACATGGTGAAACCTCATCGCTACTAAAAACACAAAAATTAGCCGGGCATGGTAACATGTGCCTGTAATCCCAGCTACTCGGGAATCTGATGCAAGAGAATTGCTTGAACTCAGGAGATGGAGCTTGCAGTAAGCTGAGATTGCATCTCTGTGCTCCAGCCTGGGTGACAAAGTGAGACTCCATCTGGGAAAAAAAAAGTTTGTACAGGAGAAAAAGCAACAAGGATAGCCAGGAAAATTTGAAGCAGAAGAACAGTAAGGAGAATACACTGTAGAAGATATTAAATCATATAAATAAACCTCTATAATTGAACTAATCTAATCAACAGAACCGAATAGTCCAGAATCAGACCCAAGTATATGTAGCTATTTGATAAATAACATAGGTGGCATGTGAAGACATTAGTGAAAAGATGGGTTTTCAACAAACAGAGGTGAAAAAATGAGAGTCACTTGAAAGTGAGTTAAAATTGGATCTCTATTTCCCATACACCAGAATAAACTTTAAAGGAATCAGCAATCTAAATATAAAAAAGGAAACTGTTCAGATGCTAGAAGAAAATATTGGTGAACTCTATAATCTAGAGATTCTTTTTAAAAAGAGATTTCTGTTTCTGAATAGAGATTTAAATATAAAAATAAATGTATTAAAAACGAGCAGAGCCAACACTATCGAGCTGTATGTTCAAGTACTTTCAGTTCTTGGTTGCTCTTTGTGAACAGAGAAAGATTTTCTAACTATGACTCAAAATCCAGAAACAATCTATGTTTTCTAACTGTGACACAAAATTAGAAAGATTTTCTATGACTCATTCAGAAACAAAATCCAGAAACAATCTAAAGATTGCTCCTTGTGAATAGAGAAAAATGTTCTGTGACTCAAATCCAGAAACAATAAAAGAAAAATTATTATTATTAGTAGTATTATTATTATTTTTTTTTGTCAATCAATGAGAGCATGTAGGGATGCTCAGGTTGGCCTTGAACTCATGGCCTCGCCTCCGTAAGCGCCAGGACAACTGGCCGGAGCCACTGTGGCCCCCAAGAAAAATTATTAAAGTTGACTACATTTAAAAAGTATATTCCAAAATCCCCAGAAGCAATGCCAGAAAACAGATGACAAGCTGGGGGGAAATATTTGCAATTTATATCACTAAAGACTAATGAAGTCACAACTGGGGAAGGGCATGTGGTTTGCAAGCAGCATCCACTGGGTAGAAGGGCCAGAGACACTGTGAAACATCTGTGAAGGCAGGACAGCCCTTATAACTAAGAGTTATCTGGCTCATGCGGTCAACAGTGTCCATGTTGAGAAACTCAGCCTTAGGATAAGGAGGGAGGGAGTAAAATAGCTTGAGTTTTCAAAGCTGAACCATTTAAAACACCTGGCTAGCATTTTCCCTACTTTCATTTATGCCAGATGTTTCTGTTCTCCAAGACTGTTCTGTTTGAGATGGCAGATAGAGATTTCATACTTATTTGGCTAATCTGTCATACCCTGGGGTCTAATTCCTATGGGCCTGGAAAGACCCAGAAGTCCTTCAACACACAGCTCAATAGTGTGGGCTCTGCTGATTTGTATACGTTTATTTTTAAATTTATAAGGTTTTTTTTTAGTGTTTTATTTCCATAGGTTTTGGGAGAACATGTAGTATTTGGTTACATAAGTTCTTTGGTGGTGATTTGTGAGATTTTGGTGCACCCATCACCGGAGCAGTATACAGTGAACTCAATTTGTAGCCTTTTATCCCTCGCCCCTCCTACCCTTTTCCCCCAAGTCCCCAAAGTCCACTGTATCATTCTTACGCCTTTGCATCCTCTTAGGTTAGTTCCCACTTATGAGTGAGAACGTACCATGTTTGTTTTTCCATTCCTGAGTTACTTCACTCAGAACAATGGTCTCCAATCCCATTCAGGTTGGGAATGCCATATTCCTTCCCTTTTACGGCTGAGTAGCATTCCATTGTATATGTATACCACAGTTTCTTCATGCACTTGTTGACTGACGGGCATTTGGGTTTGACTGATGGGTTTGGTTTCATGTTTTTGTGAGTGTGAATTGTGCTGCTATAAAGACCCATGTGCAAATATCTTTTTCATAGCATGACTTCTTTTCCTCTGGGTAGATACCCAGTAGTGTGATTGCTGGATCAAACGGTAGATCTACTTTTAGTTCTTTAAGGAATCTCCACACAATTTTCCACAGTGGTTGTACTATTTTGCATTTCCATCAGCAGCGTAGAGGTGTTCCCTGTTCACCGAAACCATGCCAACATCCATCATTTTTTGATTTTTTCATTATGGCCGCTCTTGCAGGAGTAAGGTGTGGTATCTCATTGTGGTTTTGATGTGCATTTCCCTGATCATGAGTGATGTTGGGCATTTGTTCACATGTTTGTTGGGCATTTGTTCACATGTTTGTTGGCCATTTGTATATTTTATTTTGAGAATTGTCTATTCATGCCAGAGCAATTTTTGATGGGATTGTTGTTTTTTTTATTATTTGTTTGGGTTTATTGTAGATTCTGGATATTAGACCTTTGTCGGATGTACAGATTGTGAAGATTTTCTCCCACTCTGTGGGTTGTCTGTTTACTCTGCTGACTGCTCCTTTTTGCCGCGCAAAGGCCCAAAGTCTGCTTTTTTTCTTTTCTTTCCTTCCTTGCTCTCTCTTTCTTTCTTTTGTTCTTTCTTTCTTTTTCTTTCTTTTTTGAGACGGACCAGGCTGGAGTGCAGTGGCGCGATCTCGGCTCATTGCAACCTCCGCCTCCTGGGTTCAAGTGATTCTCCTGCCTCAGCCTCCTGAGCAGCTGGGATTACAGGCGTGCGCCACCACATTCGGCTAATTTTTGTACTTTTAGGAGAGACGAGTTTTGCCATGTTGGCCAGGCTGGTCTGGGACTCCTGACTTCAAGTAATCTGCCCGTCTTGGCCTCCCAGAGTGCTGGGATTACTGGTGTGAGCCACCGCGCCTGGCCCTGACTGGCTTCTTTGCCGCAAGCTGTTTTATCAGCAAAGTCTTTGTGACCGGTCTCTAGAGTGCTCTTTTTTTTCTTTTCTTTTTTTCTGAGATGGAGTCTCGCTCTGTCGCCCAGGCTGGAGAGCAGTGGCGCGATCTCGACTCTCTGCAACCTCCTGGGTTCAAGCGATTCTCCTGTCAGCCTCTTGAGTAGCTGCGACTACAGGCGCGCGCCAACACGCCCGGCTAACTTTTGTAGTTTTAGTAGATACCGGGTTAGTCTGCTCATTTTTAAATGCGTGTTCTGCCCTGCCCAATGAAGGCCCATGTACGAGGAGCCGGCTCTTTTCTGAAAACAGGCCAACATTCAGTCTCTCCAGAGGCACCATAAACACGCTGGTGGCGCCCTGTACTGTGGGCAGGCGGGTGGGGGCGCACTACCGGACCCGCACTTCCCGCCCCGCCTCTCTCGCCGGGCTCGGGGAGGGCGGCGCTGGCTTGCCTCCCGGGACTCCGCCCGCCTCCCCGCCGGTATTTGAGGTCCTGGGCGGCTCCGACACCTCTGCCCACCGCTCCGCTCCCCACCCGGAGTAAGTGTCTGGCTTGGGCACGCCGACTTGGATTTGCCTTTCGCACGTCTGGAAAGCTGGGGAGGGGGAGCAGGGGGCGCGCGGGGCCGGGAACGCGCTGGGGTCGACGGCGCGCGAGGACGCAGCTGCCCAGAAAGTGGGGCGTGGCGGCGCGGGGCTGTGACCCCAGCAGTCCCAGGGGGCGGGGCGAGCGCCCCGGGGCGAGCGCCCGGCTCGGATTCCCTTTCGGAGCCCCGCAGCAGCAGAGGACGGCGACGCGGTCCGGTGAGTCGTGCGTGGCGGCGAGCCGGGCAGGCGACGCCGCGGATCCCGTACCCCCGGACCCCGGGCGCCCAGGGCCAGCGCCCTCTGAGGCCTCGAGGCGGCCTGCGTGGGATGGGGGCGGCGCAGAGCCTCCCGGGCCACGGGTGACCTCCGCCGTCCCCTCGGCCTCAGTGACATACCCCACCCGCCTCGCGACCCAGAGGACGCGTACTCAGTCTTGGGGCGCGGCGCGTTGGGAGGCAGGGAGGGCCGGAGGCGGAGAGAGGCGGCGCGTGGGGCGGTGGTCGGTGCCAACGGCTGCCGGTCGGGCCCCGGCTTGTGTTCACTGACCTGGCCCGGCGGGGCTTGGCCGATTCCGCAGCGCTTTCCAGGTCGCTCAGACCAGTGGAGACAATCGTGTGTACCAGCCCAGATCTTCTTACCGCTCTGTGTTTTAAACTCCCTACAGGGAAACTATTACAAGCTTTGATGTCTTCAAGGCAAAGAGGACCTGGGGGAAACTTTTTTTTTTTTTTTTTGAGACGGAGTTTCGCTCTTGTTACCCAGGCTGGAGTGCAATGGCAAGATCTCGGCTCACCGCAACCTCCGCCTCCTGGGTTCAAGCAATTCTCCCGCCTCAGCCTCCTGAGTAGCTGGACGTGGGGGAAACTTTAACCACAAATTGGCATTTAAGTTAATTTCTTCTTCTTTTTTGTCTTAAAGCATGGCTTTGGAAAACAGGTACAGAAAATTGATATTCACATGCTGTCAGGAATACTCAGATGGGAGGGGGCACCTGAGTCCATTTTCTGGGCACTTCTTCTTTCTGAGATGCCCTTGTGCCTAATGACAGGCATACCCTGCAGCTGCCTGCGTCCTTTCTGGTGTGGGTCAGTCCTGATGAGATGAGATCTGATGTGTTCAGTGACTTTTTGTTTAAGGCCCTGGGCCAGCCTTGTGCTGCCGGGGCTGTTGTGGGTGCTGGGATGAACGCCACTGGCTGCTGTTGTCAGCATAGATGGCGTGTGTTCTCATTGCAGGACCCTGTCTGAGTAATCGCATCCATTGTGATGTGGTGCCACGAAAGACGAAAGTACTTTGGTCATACTCGATTATGTAAACTAAGTATTTTAAGTTAAGGCCAGTTCCAGTACAAGGCATTTTTAGACTCAATAAACTATAATGATGGTATCTGAAGAATTAGTATAGAAAGCAAAATGGAATAAAATGTCATGATGGAAAATGCAAGTGAGGGAATAAGGTCAGAACAGAACATTCATTTAAAAAAATTTTGTTTTCTCTCTGTCTTTTTTTAACCTTTTAAACCTACATTTTATGTTCAGGTTACATGTGCAGGTTTGTTACATAGGTAAACTCATGTCACAGGGGTTTCTTGTTCAGCTTATTTCGTCACCCAGGTACTAAGCCTAGTACCCACTAGCTATTTTTCCTGTCCGTCTCCCTCCTCCCACCCTCCACCCTCCACCTTCCATCCTCTGGTAGGCACCAGTGTTTGTTCCTCCCCTCTCTGTGTTCATGTTCTCATCGTTTAGCTTCCATTCATAAATAAGAACATGAGGTATCTGGTTTTCTGTTTCCTGTGTTAGTTTGCTAGAGATAATGGTATCCAGCTCCATCCATGTTCCTGCAAAACACACGATCTCATTCTTTTTCATGGTTACATAGTATTCCACTGTGTATATGTACCACAATTTCTTTATCCCTTTTGTCATTCATGGGCATTAGGTTGATTCCATGTCTTTGCTCTTGTGAATAGTGTGGCAGTGAACATTTACATGCATATTTCTTTGTGGTAGAATGATTTCTATTCTTCTAGGTGTATACTGAGTAATGAGATTGCTGGGTTGCATGGTAGTTCTGTTTTTAGCTCTTTGAGGAATTGCCACACTGCTTTCCACAGTGGTTGAAGTATTTTACACTTCCCCCAGCAGTGTGTAAGTATTGCCTTTTCTCCACAACCTTGCCAGTATCTCTTCCTTATACTGACTGGTGTGAGATGGTATCTCATTGTGGTTTTGATTTGCATTTCCCTAATGAGCAGTGATATGGAGCCTTTTTTCATATGCCTGTTGGCTGCATGAATGTCTTCTTTTGAAAAGTGTCTGTTCGCATCCTTTGCCTAATGTTTAATGGAGTTGTTTGTTTTCTTGTAAATGTGTTTAAGTTCCTTACAGATGCTGGATAGTTGACCTTTGTCAGTGATAGTTTGTGAACATTTTCTTCCATTCTGTAGGTTGGCTGTTTATTGATAGTTTCTTTTGCTGTGCAGAAGCTCTTAAGTTTAATTAGATGCCATTTGTCAATGTTTACTTTTGCTGCGATTGCTTTTGGTGTCTTTGTCATGAAATCTTTGCCCGTTCCTATGTCTAGAATGGTATTGCCTAGATTGCCTTCCAGGATTTTTATAGTTTTGGCTTTTACATTTAAGTATTTAAACCATCTCAAGTTGACTTTTATAGATGGTGTATGTAAGAAGGGGTCTAATTTCAATCTTCCAGAGCAAAACTTTTCTTTTTTTTTTTTTTT
>JAPYYA010004907.1:0-11305 GCA_028533165.1 Leontopithecus rosalia | reverse complement strand
CTGGAGTGCAGTGGCACAGTCATAGCTTACTGCAGGCTCAAATGGTTGAGCTCAAGGGATCCTCCTACCTCAGCCTCTGAGTAGCTGGGATTTCAGGCACCAGCCACCTAATCTGGCTGGGATTGCTAAAAAACAGTAATAGCTAGAATGTATTATGTGCATACTAAGCAGCAGGTCCTGCTTTGAGCACTTTGCAGGAGTTTATTTAAATCTCACAGGGGCCCTGTGAATTAGGTACTCTTATTACCTCATTTTACAGAGATAGAAGCTGAAGCTGTGTGTCCCCCAGTGAAACACAGTTGGAAAGGGGCAGAACCCAGGTTCTAGCCCAGAAAATAGAATTGATGCACCTGCACTCTTAGCCAGCACAGTGTTGTGTTTTAGATATGCCGTTAACATGGTTTAGCCACATGACGAGACAAGATATCATTTACACCAAATTCCAAAAGGCACATATTGCACCAAAACCTTCACAAGATAAGGTTAAATAGAAAAAGCCATATACAGAGCTGTGTGAAACTGGAGAGTTGACCTGGCCTTCCCCAGTGAGGGCCAGCTGCCTCTCACGTGTGGAGGTAGAGAGAAGGTTCTGACCCATGGTTCGGGAGGGATCCTTCTGGGGGTCCTCAGCATCAGGAGCTCTTCCCTGCTGGATGGCTGGAAGAGCACGACCTGCCGGG
Source organism: Leontopithecus rosalia (assembly GCA_028533165.1). NCBI lineage: Eukaryota > Metazoa > Chordata > Mammalia > Primates > Cebidae > Leontopithecus > Leontopithecus rosalia. The sequence goes on along the minus strand of JAPYYA010004907.1, from coordinate 10,625 downwards.
TGGCTAGTCTCTGGGCCCTGGCTGCTGCTCACCCTCCAAGGCAGCACGGGGACGGTAAGGCAGTGCAGGAGGCCCCTCTCCTCCAAGCCCCTTGCAAGCCCCAGGACACCTGCTTCCTACAGCAGCTATTCCAGAAGGCACATTTTCATTTTACGGATGGTTGGGGCACTTTTTCTTTATAGGTGTATGAATTTTTAGTAAACGCTGTGTACAGACATGGCTAAGAGTACTAATAGGATACACGATGATGAGATGGTGGTGAGGTGACGTGAAGGTGACGCTGAAGCACTGCTTTGTGCCACCTCTGACCACACCCCATCGCTCCCCGGGCACACGCTCACACTTGCAGTTTATTAAATTTGGGCACTGCCTCTTTACCTCCTATAGATTGTGATTTAGCTCTCTTACCTCACGCTTCCCACTCTTCATTCTCCCCACGTAACTCTATTTCTATTTTTGGTTAACTCAATAAACAGAGGCTACCTTATTATGTCCACATTAACGATGCTCTTTGTAGGACTAGGGAATGCATTTTGACTACATTGTCCTTCTTGTACAGCCTAGCTCTGTGTCTTTCCTTTCTAATGTCCTAACATGCTTTCTTTTCTCCCATTAAACAATAACCACAAAAACCAGGTTTCTGTGGTATCAGATACAGAGTTATTGGTTTTTTTTTTCCCAGAAGACAAAGCTCCCTTCCAGTGGCTTCTGTCTCCCTACTGCAATCTGGGTTGTCCAGATATCATTTGGGGGCTTTGATTTGGGCAGTTGAGGAAGATTTGCCTAATTGAAGGTGGTGATTAGCATTTCTCCCCAAAATCCAAGAGATGGCAATGGGTTCACAGGCCCCTCACAGAGGGTGTAATTGAAGGCATGTCCCAGGTCCAGCCTCCCTGTGGCGATGCATCTTCCTTAAAACCTGAATTCCAGGCTGGGCACACTGGCTCATGCCTATAATTCCAGCACTTTGGGAGGCTGAGGCAGGCAGATCATGAGGTCAGGCAGTCGAGACCAGCCTGGCCAACATGGTGAAACCCTGACTCTACTAAAAACACAAAAATTAGCTAGGCGTGGTGGCACACACCTGTAATCCCAGCTACTCAGGAGGTTGAGGCAGGAGAATCACTTGAATCTGGGAGGTGGAGGTTGGAGTGAGCCAAGACGGTGCCACTGAACTCCAGCCTGAGCAACACAGCTAAACTCTGTCTCAAAAAAAACAAAAAAATCTCCATTCCCTTTTGGGCAATAGAGGCCCCCTGTCTGAGCAACAAGATCTTCTGCCCCACTTCCATGCCTTTATATGGCTCCAGTGACTTTCTCCTAGTCTGAGTCTTTCATCTTGAGAAGCCCCTTGGCTTCAGCAGAATGCTCAGGAAGCCCACCAGTGAACATGTTCCCTGTGGATTCTGGGCTGGGAGAGACTTTGGCACTCAGATGCCAGGGGTCCAGGTGGACACTACCACTGGGTCAGATTTTCTTGGCAACATCCCCCCTAGTGTGACCCTCAGGCTCTTCTGCCTCCTTAAATTATGCACCTGTTACATCAAGCATCACCACCCACATCTCTCAAGGACAAGCACTAGGACCAACTGTCAGGGACCATGCCCAAACCCACAATGAGGAAGGAGCCCTTTCCTTAACAGCCTGATAATTAGGAGCACACCTCCTTTTTTCCTGGGAGTCAGTACAACACATTGTTACACTGTGCTTGTGTCCTGTTTGGCTTGCTTCCTGCCTTTTGAGGCCAGCCGGAAAAATAAAAAGAACGCATTACGCTTCAGAGGAGGCTCCCTTGGTTACCCCGAGAGAGGCTGTGAAATGGCCCTTCCAAAAAGACCTTCATTTCATTTTCAGCCAAGAGCCTTTGTTCTCCCAAGTCCTTCTGAAGGAAAGGGAGCTAATAGCCAAGGATGTGTTTCGTGTTTCCTATTGTATATATAGGTGGTAAAAACCAGGCTGGAAGAAAATATACCAGTATTTTAGCAGGCATTATCTCTGAATATGAATGTAGAAGTGATTTTTTTCTTTTTTATACTTTTCTGCATTTTTCTTTCTTTTTAAATTTTTTGCCTATTTTCTCTTTCTTTTTCTTTCTCTCTCTCTCTCTTTCATTCTTTCTTGCTTGCTTTATTGATTTTCTTCTTTCTTAGAGTCTTGTTCTGTCACCTGGGCTGGAGTACTGTCTCAAAAAAAAAAAGAAAATAAGAAAGAAACTATATCCCCATGAAATGCTATTTAACAAATGTTTTAAAAATATTTAACTATATAACATAGTAGGAGTAAAAGAGGTCATCTTGAGTTTGAACTGGAATCAGATCTATGTGGACACATCTACCACTGGTGTGCTGGGAGCAGAGGTCTCCTTTGTAAGGGTGGGCGCCCCAGAATGTCAGAGATGGTTAGTCACAGCTGTTTCCCCAGCACCTAAGGCAGTAGGCACTCAAAGTACGTTTTTAAAACACACTAGTGAGTGAATGATGGAGGAGGAATTCCTGCACATTGAGCCTGATCCAATCAAGAACTTGGTGACCAGGGAGGCAGCCAGAGTAGGTATCCCTCAGCTTTGACTCTCAGCCCAGCCTTTAATGTCCTGGGAGAACAGGATGTTGTAAGGAAAGACAGAAAGGCTGTCATCTAACAACAATCGATCTTGCTTTAGAGCTGCATGAAGAAATCGCATCACAGAAGCTGGGGAAAGTATATTCCCTGCCCTGCTTTCCTGTAGACCACTCACACTCTTAGGCAAAAGGGACTTCTCTGTGAAACGGAGGTGAAGCCCCTCTGCTGGAGCAGAGGTGCTTGGTGAAGCAGCATAGCAGCCAGCAGCTTACACCAGGTTTTGAGCAGGCTGGAGGCGGCTTAGTTTTCTCCACACTGTTTCATAAATATACATATGTGAGCAATGCCAAATTTTTGGTAATTTTACATTTCTGCCTAATGATCAGGAATTAATGGCTGGGGTAAAAATTTCTCTAAAACTGCATCATTTATATGATTTTATAGATTTTAGTGTCTACATAATGGTATAATTGGTTAAATTATATCTTCAGAGGCTTACTCTAGAAAAAGAACACATTTTATTTTAGTTGCAAAAACCAAACCACAGAGAGCTTCTACCAGCATACACTGGCACCCTTGGCAGTTTAGTTCTACTAGTAATTTGGAACCAGACGCATTTGTGAAATCATATTAAATTAATAGTTTAATGTTCTTCAAATATGAAGCTCACACTCCAGTACTACTAAAAGAATAGTTGAACACGGACTAATAATATGTGTAAAATGTTTTATTTACTATCCTTATGCAGTTTTATTGCTATATTTTCTAGGTTATAAGCCATATATTAGAAACAGAGAGTACAAATGATTAAAGTAACATCAATAATAATTTTACTATTTTTTTCCTTCACTACCAACAGATTCAGCTCATCCCCTCTAATTCATGTTCCTCGCTCTATAAGTGACTATCACACACTAAAAAGGCCTTGATTTTCTGGATTATGAAATGGTGTATTTCTCCATGAGAATCTACAGGGCATGGCTACTTAGCCTGGCCAGGAAAGAATCACGGTTCCCATGGATTATGGGGTAAAAATAATTGATTTTAATACATCATTTTTATTATGCATGTAAAATGTTATCTCAAATGCCAGGACTAAATTGATAGTTCCTTTCAGCATATTAAAAATGTAATTGAGGGGGACTTCTGCCAAGATAGCCAAATAGGAACAGCTCCGGTCCACAGTTCCCAGCAAGAGCAATGCAGAAGGCGAGTGGTCGTCACATTTCCAACTGAGGTACCAGGTTCATCTCATTGGGACTGGCTAGATAGTGGATGCAGCCCAAGGAGTGCAAACTGAAGCAGGGTAAGGCGGCACCTCACCAGGGAAGTGCAAGGGGCGAGAGAACTCCCTCTCCTAGCCAAGAGAAGCCAAGGGACTTTTCGGACACTCCAGCACTCTGGCACAAATACTGTGCTTTTCCCACAATCTTCACAACCCACAGACGAGGAGATTTCCTCCGGTGCCTACCACACCAGTACCCTGGTTTCCAGCACAGAACTGGGCAGCTGGTTAGCCACAGCAGACACCAGTGGTGCCTGGAATGCCAGCAAGACAGAACCACTCATTCCTGTGAGAAACAGGTCTCTGAAGCCAGGAAGCCAAGAGATCTGGCTCAGCAGGTCCCGCCCCCATGAAAATCAGCAAGCTAAGATCCTCTGGCTTCAAATTCTCCCAGCCAGCACAGCAGTCTGAGCTCAAGCTCAGACTTTACAGCCTGGAGGGAGAAGGAGCAACAAGAGGGAAACTCCATCTCAAAACAAAAACAAAAACAAAAACCACAGGCCCCAGCGTGAATGCATCTTGAGGACATCAAGCTCAGTGACAGATGCCAGACACAGGCTGCACAGTGTATGATCCCATCCGTATGAATGTCCAGGACAGGCACAACCACAGAGACAGGAAGTGGATTTGTGGTTACCAGGAGCAGGGGATTTGGAGAGATGGGGAGTGATAGCTAATTGGGTTTGAGGAAATGTTCAGGAATTACATAGCGGTGATGGTTGCACAACCTTGTGGACACACTAAAAACCCTGAATCGTACACTGTGAATGGGTGAATTGTAGGATCTGTGAATTATGTTTTTGGTTTTTTGTTGAAAAGGAGTCTTGCTCTGTTGCCCAGGCTAGAGTACAGTGGCATAATCTCGGCTCACTGCAACCTCTGCCTCTTGGGTTCAAGTGATTCTCCTGCCTCAGCCTCCTGAGTACCTGGGATTACAGGCACCTGCCACCACACCTTGCTTTGTTTTGTATTTTTAGTAGAGACAGGTTTCACCATGTTGGTCAGCCTGGTCTTGAACTCCTGACCTCAAGTGATCCACCCTCCTTTGCCTCCCAAAGTGCTGGGATTACAGGCTTGAGCTACCACCCCCGGCCAGAAGGAGGTTTTCTTATCCCTGTGTCACGACTAAAAAGTCGAGGCTGAGAAGGGGATTAACTAAGCAACTCACCAAAAGCCACACATCTGGATTCAAACCTAGGTCTCCGACTCCACCACCCATGTAGTCAAACACAGCACATAAAAGAAACATGCTCTTTTTAAGTCACTGCATCTGCCACTTTATTTATTTATTGTGAATTGGAAAGGGATTGTGCAAATCTATTTTAGTTGGACCCCAAGGTCACAGAAGGAGAGCAAGGGCTTTGCTGGGACCAGAATCCGTTCCCCTGGCTCCCAGCTGGCCGCTGGCATAGGTGCCAGCTCCAGGCTATCCTTCACGATGCCCGTCGCAAGCCCTGTCTGGAGGCGCAAAGTCCACATTTATTGGAGGAAACATAGCTGCCACCATTATCTCCTCATTTTTCTGGGTTGACTTGAAACCATTGTCTCTGGCAGTATCAACAAGGTCACACGCAGGAACCCCATCCCGAGCCAAGCGGCCTCCCGGGATGGAGCAGCCTCCCCAGGGGAGTCCACGTCCCTCGGCCTCGGCCCCCGGGAGTGCCCATCAGTGCTGCGCTCCCTTGTTTTTTTTTTTTTTTTTTTTTCTTCCCCAAATAAGTTACAATTAAGAGAAAAAAAAGGTCTCTTGGTCATCATTTTTTAAAATCCAAGATAGAAGAAAATATGTTCTCTTCCAACTTAATTACTCTCTCCGTTAAAGAAAGTCATTTCAGGGAGAAAACGGGCACGAACTTTAGCGTCAGAATTTGCACATCCGCGTGTCTGTGCGGTGCAGGAACCTGGCAGCTCCAGCTGAAGTTAAGCGCGAGTCTTGCGCCTCCTACTGGCCCTAGGCGGCACCCCAGCATCTCCCACTCTCCGGACAAGCCCCTTCCCCACTGGTTGTATTTCACATTGGGAGCCGAGACTGGGTGGTCTCACTAGGTGGCTGTAGCTGCAGCTGCGGATGGTGAGTTGGTTCTAGGACTGAGGCCTGAGGGCAGCTCAGCCTGGGGCCTCTTATACGTACTCACAGAGCCCAGAATTCCTCTTAAAGAGCACAGACCTGGGCCAGGCACAGTGGCTCATGCCTGTAATCCCAGCACGTGGGGCGGCTGAGGTGAGAGGATCCCTTGAGCCCAGGCGTTCGAGACCAGCCTGGGCAACATAGTGAGACCCTGTCTGTATTTGACAAACAAAGAGTACAGACCCAGGAGGAAGCTCATATCCACCCCAGTCTCAGCCTCCAGCCATGTCAGTTATTATCAGGTCATTTTACAGACACAGCAGCAGAGGTCAGGCAAGTTTAAATAAAAGGCTTAAGCTCACACAGACTTAAACAACAGAAAGCCCCTCTGGTCTCAAGTTTCCCTGCAGACTCAGCCACCTCCTGAAGCCCAGCCCAGCTGAGCACTGACCTGATCTTCTCGGCCACAGAGGGCTGTGGGCCACCTGGAGCAAGCTGACGTTTCCTGTGACAGTTTCTCCGCAGGTGAACACTCTGCCAGCCAGGACGCTGCTGCTAGGCTGGGGCCCGTATGCCATCCTGTATCTATATGTGGTCATCGCAGACGTGACTTCCATCTCCCCCAAACTGCAGATGGTATAGATACTTCTCATACCCAGAACTAGACCCCTCTCGTCTTTGTGTCTGTCTCACCTCATGTCTCTTTCTGGATTTATGGCCTCTGTGCCAGTCTCTTCCTCTCTGTTTCTTCCTTTGGATACTCACAATGCATAGAACATTAGGTCACCCCCCTCATCCCCCACCTCGTTCCTGAGTTAGACCAGGCTGCTGTTTGACATTGTCTAAATCTCATGTGAGATGACAGGGTGAGCCAGCCAGATGGTACACATAAAGACTCTGTGAACAGGGGTTCATAAAGACTCTGGTGCCCAGGCAGGGAGCAGGTGGGTCTGGACAGGAGTATCGCTGCATGGGACTCCGTGAGCCCTGCATCTCCGCCAGCTAGTCAGGGAGGGCTCCAAGCCTGCAGAACCAAAACTATTGGCAGCTGCGGGGGAGGGTGACTGGGGTCACCAGGTGGGACCAGAGAGAGGTGAGGTGGCTTTGAAGCTTCTTTCCTGGACTTTTGTGCCACAACAGGTGCCTTCCTTCATTGCCAAAATGATGCCCACAATCAATGCCATCAACTGTGCCCTGGGCAATGAGATGGTCTGCAGGGGCATCTGGCAGTGCCTCTCACCGCAGAAGAGTGAGAAGGACCAAGCCAAGTGAGGCTGCCATCCTGGAATGAGCCCCAGGCCAGGAGGTTGCCCCAGCAGTCCTGCCCAGCAGCCTCAGCAGCCAAGCCCAGACACTCTCCCGCCATCCTCAGTGGCCCCCCCGGAGCCTGGCCCTAGGCTGGACACAAGGATTCCGAAAGACACCAGGCTACATGGAAAGAGCCAGATGGACCTGAGTGTCGGTCATAGCCCTTTACGCCCAAGGCTGAGAGGCCTCAGGAAAGTCACCCCTTTTTAAAAATAATAAAGGGAGTACAGGGCAGTTTTGTTACATGGATAGATTGTCTACTGGTGAAATCTGGGCTTCTAGTGTAACCATCACCCTAATAATACACATTGTACCCATTCAGTAATTTCTCATCCTTCACCCCCTCCCACCTTGTCACCCTTCTGAGCCTCCAATATCTACTAACTCCATGTCCATGTGTGCACATTATTAAGCTCCCACTTACAAGTGGGAATATGTGGTATTTTGAATTATATATATATAACATTTTCTGTATCCAATCATCTGCTGATGGGTTGATTCCATATCTTTGCTACTGTGAACAGTGCTGTGATAAACATACAAGGGCAGGTTCTTTTTGATACACTGATCTCTTTTCCTTTGGGTAGATACCAGTAGTGGGACTGCTAAATCAAATGGTAGCTCCATTTTTAAGACAGTATGGAGAAATCACCCTACTGTTTTCCATGGGCGTTGTACTAATTTACAGTCTCACCAACAGTGCACAGGCGTTCCCTTTTCTCTTCATCCTCACCAGTATCTGTTATTTTTTGACTTTTTAATAATAGGCATTCTCACTAGCGTGAGATAAGATCTCGCTGTGGTTTTAACCTCCATTTCTCTAATGACTCGCGATGTTGAGCACTTTTTCATATGCTTCTTAGTCACCCATATGTCTTTTTGAAAAAAGTGACTACTCATGTTTTGCCAACTTTTTAATGGTGTAATTTGGACTTTTTTGCTGAGTTGAGTTTCTTGTATATTCTGGATAGTAGTCCCCTACCAGACAACATAGTTTGGGAATATTTTCTCCTGTTCTGCAGGTTGTCTCTTCCACTTACTTTTCCCACTCCAAGCCCAGGCCATGGAGATTGACCTGGATGGAGCAGGCCACCTGGCCCTCAACTCTAGGTCCCCATACTCCTGTGATCTGAGTCAGACCCATGCCTTCTGCTCCCTGGGATGAGATGAGGCCACTGTGTTCCTTCCGCTTGGAGCTATTTTCCAGGCTTTTGCTGGGGCCTGGGCCAACTGTTCCCACCTCCTGACAACCTTCTTCCACTCTCCTAGGCATTCTAGACCTCTGGTTGGGATCAGGGGTAGGAATGGAAAAGATGGGGCATAAACAGCAGGGTGGGCTTGTGGGGCCTGGGACGGGCAATCCTCAACTGTAGATAATTTCAGTTCTAGGAAAATAAAACCCGTTGATTACTTAAAAAAAAAAAAAAGAAAGGACCCGAACATTCCCTGGCATGGTAAGTACTCATGGAGTGTCAGCTACCAGCACAAGCCAGTCAAAGACAGCCTCTGGTAATATGGGGCTTAGCCTGCACATTGCTTTAAAATGTTTTGAGGTTCATTGCTAACGTTGAAAAATCAGGACAATTTGTTTAAATCCAGATGTCAGAAGATGAGGCCTTACCAGGCTGCCTTCCTACAAGGTTCAAATTTGCAGAGCTCAGGGCAGCTTGGGTCTTTGCCCAGGACATGTGCTCTTCTGTCAGCTGCGGTGCCTGTGTTCCCTGTGGATCCTGTGGGCCTCTGGATTTGTGACTAGAGCCATCCTGGGTCCCCAAAAGAAGGATACAAGGCCAAACACATCAGTGTCCTCACCTGTGCTCAGGGGAGAGGCAGGGAGGAAGGCAGTTTGGCCAGGCTGCTTTCAGGGATGGCTTAAGCTCAAGCCCTGAATCCCCAAGGCTTCCTGGAGGAGGGAAAGGTGGGCTTGGCCATGGCCACCCTGGCCTGGGTTGGCAGGAGATGGGAAGGGCTGAAGCAGCACCTGGTGGGGCATGACCACAGTCCGCCAGAAGCTACTGACTTCAGAAGCCCCATGTCTGCCCACACCCCCAATTCCCGCTCACGGGGTGGGCTCAGAGAGACTCATCACCTTCGGGCTTTTCTGCCCATGTTCCCAAGCACATTTAGGATCTTTGTGCCCTGTGAACAGACATTGCGTGCAGGGCCTCTCCTCTGCCCTCCTTCCCATCTACCCCACAGCCTCCCCTGCACCCCTGCGTTCCTTTAAGTAACTCAGCTGCCTCTGGGAAAAGAGAACAAAGGGAGTGGCTGAATCCTGTCTGAAGTCAAGGTAGGCCTTTGGCACAGTCACTGAGCTTGGGTAGAAATCAAAGTCTGCCCATCCCTGGCACTTGGCCTGGCAGAAGTTAGACCACAGCCCTCAAAGGCCTAAATCCTTCTCAGGCTTGCTTTGCTCTGCCCAGTCCTCAGGGTGGCCCTCAAGCTCTCTGCTGATTTTCTACAATGAATATGTACCACTTCTGGAATCACAGAAACATGTAAATAAAAATGTTACTTCTACCTCCTTCAGTGTTTTATCCCTGGCTGTAGTTGTGTGTTCCCTGCAGAGCCCATGGGTTTGTGACACTAATTCAGGATTCCCCATTATGTATATACGCAGGAGTCCCTGAATGTATATCTGTAGCTCTTACAGAGTCAGCACTTTGGGAGTAGATGTGACAGTACTTTGGAGCATCAGGGAAATGGAGATGGTGGGCAAGGTGATGGAGGAAGTCTGATGAGAAGGCGCAGCTGACCCAGGACCATGGAGGCAGGAAAAAGCAAGCTCCGTCCCACAGAGCGGAGGAGAGAAGTAGATAAGCCCCATCAGTCTGACTTTGCTGAACGTCCTTCCCACCAGCCTTCCTCTCCTGCCCCCTTTCCAGGCTCCTCTAGAGCAACTGCTCACCCTTTCTTGGGCATCCCTAGGTCTTTTTTCTTCATACACTTGTGTCCCATTAATGCCACCCCCTGCAGACACAGTGAGTTTTAGGGGGACACACCAACAAGGTGCCTACGTTAGTCATCACAGACACCACAATGCTCTCTCCAAGTTCCGTGCAGCCCTGGAGAACCGGGGCCACAGGAGGAAAAAGGAACAAGAGCAAGGTGTGAAGACTGAGTCTGAAGAAGTCAGAAAGGAAAAAATAAGTGTGAAAACAGCAGACGGTGCCAGAGCCTCATCTGCAGAGCACAAGGGTTCAGGACATCTTCATTGGAGGCCCAGAGAATCTGCCCAACCTTCCCTTGTCCTGGCCTCTGGCCACACTCTACACTAAAGAACACACTGATACGGACCCACAGACTGGACTTGGAGGGGGCCACCAGGAGGCAGGTGGATATCCATAACCAGCAAGCACCAAGCACCAGAAAATGCCACCTCCAGCAATCACTTCCTCCTTTGTA
>JAPYYA010004906.1:0-11306 GCA_028533165.1 Leontopithecus rosalia | reverse complement strand
TCCTCTGTAGAGGGAGAGGCATTCTGATTTTGAGTATTCTCAGCCTTTTTACGCTGGTTTCTTCCCATCATTGTAAATTTATCCACCTGTCATCTTTGTAATTACCAACTTACAAATTAGGTCTCTGAGTGGGCGTCCAAGTTGTTAATTCCCAGGGCTGAAATATGAGCAACCCACTGTGCCAGCCAAAACAGCAGCGTTATGACTGATGGTGCTTTTCTGCCCAGGAATCTCCAGTCTGGCTTCCTTCTTGAGTCCATAATAGGCGACTCTGCCTTCCTGAAGCTCCAAACCTCAGTCAGAAGGGGAACCAGTCCCGTTTACTCTGCACCAAGAGCTGCTGCGCTGAGGTGCTATCAAAATCGCTGCGCTGGCCACAAGAGTCACGCTGGTGACCCGTGTGGCTCCTCCACTGGGTATCTTCTGCTCTGTGAGCGACCAAAATTTGTCTGAGAGTGTGGCGTCCTCTCGTTCTCTATGCTTTCACTGGGAGCTGCAATCCCTAGATGTTAGCGATAAGCCATCTTGAATTGTTCTCTTCCCTAAGTTTAAATGAAGGATCATCAGCTCTTCCAGATGTGGCTGCACTTGGAGGCTGAGACATATTTGATGAGGAAACACAGTAGAACACACCTGGCAGTTGGAGATGGGGAGATGCCAGGAGGTGAGGCATCAGGACCACATGGGAAAAGGCTACAAGCACGGGTGGAGAAGAGGGATACTAGGCTAATAAGTTTTGATTGGCTTTTATTCTTTGTGGGGTTTTCTTTTTTTCATTTCTTTTAGAGACTTTAAAAAAAATTTAGATTTGAGAATACTTGTGCAAGTTTGTTACATAGATGTTTTGTGTAATGCAGGGGTGTGGGCTTCTAGTGAACCCATCACCCAATAAAGTATTGAACATAGTACCCAATAAGTACTTTATAAATCCTCGTTCCCTCAAAATCACCCCCGTTTTGGAGTCCCCAGCACCTATTGTTTCCATCTTTATGACCATATGTACCCACTGCTTAGCTCTCACTTATAAGAAGGAACATGTGGTATTTGACATTCTGAGTTATTTTACTTCAGATAATGGCTAAGTCCATCTATGTTACTGTGAAACACATAAATTTATTCTTTATATGGCAATGTAGTATTCCATGGTGTAAAAAAAATCCCATTTTCATGGTTAGGAAGAATCAATATTGTCAAAATGACCATACTGCTTAAAGCAATCTACATATTCAACACAATTCCTATTAAATTACTAACAACGTTCTTCACATAATTAAAAAAAAATTCTAAAATTCAAATGGAACCAAAAAAGAGCCTGAATAACCAAAGCAACTGTAAACAAAAACAACAAAGCTGGAGGTACTGTATTACCTAACTTCAAATTATACTACAAGGCTATAGTAACCAAAACAAAACAGAATAATACTGGTATAAAATGAACGTACAGATAAATGAAATAGAGACCCAAGATATAAAACCACACACCTACAATCATCTGATCTTTTGCAATGACAACAAAAATAAGTGGAGAAAGGACACCCTATTCAATAACTTGTACTGGGAAAACTGGCTAGCCATATGCAGAAGAATGAAACTAGATCCCTATTTTTCACCATATTCAGGGACTTTCAAAGAGTAATACAGAAGTGTTTGAGTGAGAAAGACAAAGAAAGAGAGAGAGACTGATGGAGGGCCATCTCAGTTGCAAAACACTCTGAAAGAGGCAAAGGAAAACTGTTCAAAGTCAGAAGTGGTAAGGGTGGAGAAGAGAGGCTCAATTTGAGAAACCCATGAGAGGAACTGAACAATCCCTAGGAATGCTGGAGATCTTTCATTCAGAGACAAAACCAAGACTGGAGTCATAGGGGAGAGCCTGATCTTGCAGACAAGAACAGACGTTGTAGAGCCAAGAGCAACTGTCTCAGCTGCCCCTTAGCTGAAATCTCTGCTTATTGATTCAACTGCTCCCCACCTCTTCCAACCCAACAGGTGTCTAAAATTCAACATGCAGCTTCAGAAAAGCATAACCATATTTATCTCACTTATTGTGAAGACTGATGAAAATATTTGCCAGCAATCCAAAGATTGAAAGAGGCCAGGCCAGGCGCGGTGGCTCAAGCCTGTAATCCCAGCACTTTGGGAGGCTGAGGCGGGTGGATCACGAGGTCAAGAGATTGAGACCATCCTGGTCAACATGGTGAAACCCTGTCTCTACTCAAAATAGAAAAAAAATTAGCTAGGCATGGTGGTGCGTGCCTGTAATCCCAGCTGCTTGGGAGGCTGAGGCAGGGGAATTGCCTGAACCCAGGAGGCGGAGGTTGCGGTGAGCCGAGATCGTGCCATTGCACTCCAGCCTGGGTAACGAGAGCGAAACTCCGTCTCAAAAAAAAAAAAAAAAAGAAAAAGAAAGAGGCCAACTCAAAAAGCAAACTCTATTTTCCCTCTATTATTACAAAATAGAGGAAAAACATTTATGTTGACACTTGTGTTTTTAAAATATACTTTTATTGATATATGGTAGTTATATGTATTTGGGGGATAAATGTGAGATTTTGATACCTGTATACAATGTGTAATGATCAAATCAGAGTGATTGGTATATCTATCATTTTAAATGCTTATCTTATTTTGTGTGTTGGGAACATTTCAATCCTTCTCTTCTAGCAATTTAAAAATATACAATAAATTTTTGTTAATTATATTCTACCTATTTGGTTTCAAATACTAGACCTTATTTTTTCCATCTAACTGTACTTTTGTACCCATTAACCAACTTCAATTTATTCCCTCCTCCCCATTACTTTTCCCAGCCTCTGTTATCTATCATTCTATTCTCCACCTCCATGAGATCCACTTCCTCACCTCTCATATGTGATTGTGATCATGTGATATTTGTCTTTCTGTGCCTGGCTTATTTCCCTTAACATAATGAATTCTGGGTCCCTCCATGTTGCTGCAAATGACAAGATTTCATTTTTTTAATGGAAAAATAGTATTTCATTTTATATATATATATATATATATATATATATATATATATATCACATTAATCTTTATCCATTCATTCATTGATGGACATTTAGGGTGATTTTACACATTCTCTATTGTGAACCCTGCTGCAAAAATCATGACAATACAGATATTCCTTTAATATACTGATTTCCTCTCCTTAGGATAAATACCTAGCATTGGAATTGCTACATCATATGGTAGTCCTATTTATAGCTTTTTGAGGAACCTCCATATGGTACTCCACAGCGGCTGCACTATTTTACATTCCCAACAACAGAGTATAAGTTCCATTTTTCCATATCCTTTCCAGGATCTGGTATTTTTTCTCTTTTTGATAATAGACATTTTAACTGGAGTGAGATGATATCTCACTGGTTTTGATGACACTTGTCTTATTGTCACAGACAAAATTCTTGAAAGTGTTGTCTTTTTGTTTTTTTTTGAGACGGAGTTTCGCTCTCGTTACCCAGGCTGGAGTGCAATGGCACGATCTCGGCTCACCGCAACCTCCGCCTCATGGGTTCAGGCAATTCTCCTCCCTCAGCCTCCCGAGTAGCTGGGACTACAGGCACGCACCACCATGCCCAGCTAATTTTTTGTATTTTTAGTAGAAACGGGGTTTCACCATGTTGACCTGGATGGTCTCGATCTGTTGACCTCATGATCCACCCGCCTCGGCCTCCCAAAATGCGGAGATTACAGTCTTGAGCCACCGTGCCCAGCCGAAAGTGTTGTCTTTAGTCAGTATGTGAATTTCCCAAATTGCCAATCACATCAACAACCATGATCACATTCCCTGTCTGTAGCTCAACATCCTATTGAAATTGATTTCCGACTTGGCTTTAACCACACTGGCTTTTTCATGTCTCAGAACATACTCACCTTTTCCTGATACACTGGGCTGTTTTTTGTCATCCCGGTTTCCTCTCTTTTCATTTTCCATCTGATAGTCTCTGATCCCTCAAGGCCCACACCCAATGCGCCACCTCAATGAAGGTACTCAGGCTCTCCTAGGAGAAGTAAATCCTTGTCCTAGCTTCCTAGAGGCTGGGGTTGCCCATGATTAAATTGTACAGTATTGTAGTGTGTATGATAGGATGGTTTGGTTTGAATTGTGTTGAGTTAACTGGGCTATGGGTGCCCAGGTTGAACATTAATTTTGGGTGTGTCTGTGAGGGTGTATTAGTCAGGGTACTCCAGAGAAACAGAGCCAATAAGAGATAGATAAATAGATAGGGAGATAGATAGATAAGTAGATAGATAGATAGATGGATAGATATAGAGATAGATAGATATAAATAGATATAGGAATAGATACAGAGATAGTAATAGATAGATAGTGTATTAGTCCATTTTCACACTGCCACAAAAATACTACCTGAGACTGGGTAATTTATAAAAGAAAGAGATTTAATTGACTCACAGTTGTGAATGGTTGGGGAAGCCTCAAGAAGCTTATAATAGTGGTGAAAAGATGAAATTAGCATCCATTGTTTCTGAATGAAATTAACATTTGAATTGGTCAACTGAGTAATGAAGATCTACCCTCAGCAATGTGGGTGGGCATCATTCAATCCACTGAGAGCCTGAATAGAACAAAAAAAAAGGAGGAAATAGAAAACATCCCTTTTTTCTGACTTACTGCTTGAGGTGAGACATCCCATCTCACCTTCTCTTACACTTGGACTGGTATTGACACCCCTGGTTCTCAGACCTTCAAACTCAGGCTGAATTACAAGACCAGCTTTCCTGGGTCTCCAACCTGCAGATAGAAAGTCATGGGAATACTTAGCCTTCATAAATGTATAAGCCAATTTATCATAAATCTATCATTTATCTATTCATCTATCTATCTCTACAGATCTATCCATCTATCTATTTATAGCTATCTGTAGCTATATCTCTATACATCTCTATGTCTATCTATGTCTCTATATCTATCTATTTAGATCTATCTCTATATCTATGTCTTTACATCTATCTAATATGGTTTGGCTCCATGTTTCCACTCAAATCCCATCTTGAATTGTAATCCCCATATTTTGTGGGAGGATCCTGGTGGGAGTCGATTAGATTATGAGGGCACTTTACCTCATGCTGTCCTTGTGATTGTGGGTGAGTTCTCAAGAAAGCTGATGGTTTTAAAGTGGACACTTCCCCTTGGCTTGCTCTCTTTCTCCTGCCACCAAGTAAGACATGCCTTGCTTTCCCTTTGCCTTCTGCCATGATTTTAAGTTTCCTGAGGCCTCCTTAGCCATGCAGAACTGTGAGCCAATTACACCTCCTTCTTTTATAAATTACCCAGTCTCAGGTAGTATCTTTATAGCAGTGTGAAAACAGAATAATACACTATCTATACCTACCTCTGTATATATCTTTGTGTCTATCTATCTATCTATCTATCTATCTATCTATCTATCTATCTATCTTTTATTGGCTGTTTCTCTGGAGTACCCTGACTAATGCATGTGGTTGCACATCTGTTTTCTCTGCTGAACTTCAAGTGTAACATGAGCATTTTACTCAGCTTTGTATCCCCAGGCCCTATTATAGAATTGAAGCTCTTTAAAAGTTTATTCAAACAAAATGAACTTAAAAAGACAAAATTTTTAAAAATGAATTAATATGTGCAATATGTAATAAATCTCCAATTCATATTAGATTTATTACAAGCATTGTATTAGTTAAGGTTTTCATTAATTCTGTTGTGCTGCTTCCTCCACTGTCAGAATTGTCAAAACTGAAGTGTGGCAGAGTTTCTCAAGATCAACACGATTGAAACTGAGGCCAGACAATTTTTGGTTTTGGAGGTCTGTTCTGAGCATTGTAGGATGTTTAGCACCATCCCTGGAGTTAACCCAGTAGTTCCTTTTCTCCTCAATTGTGACAACCAAAAATATTGTCTCCAGACACTGCTAAGCATCTCCTGGAGAAGTGGTACAAGATCACCCCCAAGTTGAGAACTACTTGGGGGTGATCTTGTACCACTTATCTTTCTTTTATTTCAGAGGAATGAGAAAGGAATAAAATTAAACAGAGACAAACATAATAGAGGCATTTCCAACCAATGGGACCTTGTTTGGGTTTCAGGTTCAGAACAGATTATACAGAAGCTGGTTTGGGGTTAGCAACTGGGAAGTGGAATGATTTGGGTGCTCTTTAGTCTTGGTAGTATGGCCCATTGTGCACACATCTCCCTCCTGAATGGTCCCAAATGCTCTAGGGTCTGAATTCTGTCTTCACATTCATATTTTAGTACAAGTCATAGAACAATGCTTTGAACATGAATTGAATTAACAGCCTTGTCAGTCTTAAAAGTCAGATTTACTCTCATTTGATTAGAGATATTACTGACAAGCAACAACAAAACGTCTTTCTTAGCCAACACATATTTTCTTAGAAATGGTACATTATGTCATTCCTATTCTTGATTTAATGGCCAATAAGAGAATACATAAAGAATTGGTTCATATGATTGTGGAGGCCATGAAGTCCCAAGATCTGCAGTGGGAAAGGTGGAAAGCCAGGGAAGCCTGTGGTGTGAGTTCTGGTCTGAAGGCCTAAAACTCAGGAGAGCCAAGGGTGTGAGTTCCAGACTAAGTCTGAAGGCCTGAGACCTAGGAGAGCTGTTGGTCTGAGTTCCAGTCTGAGTCTGAAGGCCTGAGACCCAGAAGAGCTAAGGGTGTGAGTTCCAGTCTGAGTCTGAAGGCCCAAGACCCAGGAGAGCTGATGGTATAAGTTCCAGCTTGAAGGCGTGAAACTCAAGAGAGCCAGTGGTGTGAATTCCAGTCTTTTGGCTAGAGACTCTGGTTCAAGTTCCAATGTGAATCCAAAGGCCTAAGGATCAGTAGAGTCAATGATGTTATTTTCAGTCGAAAATCAAGTCTGAAGGCATAAGACCAGTGCCTTAGCTCTAAGACAGTCAGGCAGAGAGGAATAATTCTATCTTACTTAGTCTTTTATTGTATTCAGGTCTTTCATGGGTTAGATGATATGCACCCACAGTAGGGAAGATAATATGCTTTACCCAATGTACCAGTTCAAATGCTAATTTCAGCCAGAAACACCCTCAGGGACACACCCAGAATAATGTTTAATCAATATCTGGGACTCTATGTCCCCGTCAAATTGCTACACAAAGGTAACAGTTGTAGACATTATATACACTTTTAACATTTTTACATTTTTATATCAAGAAAACTTACATTATTTGTGCCAATAGAAGAAATCACTGGGGTGTGAAATCTTTAAACCATTTAAAATCTTCAAATTCTCTTTGAAACTTGTTCCTTAAATTTGCAAAATGATAAATTCTGACTACGATTTTGCAGAGATGTTGTTCTCATGCACATTTGAAGGTATTATTAACTAGAAGGATAAGCACAGATCATAGTGTGGTTGTATAAGCCATATGACTAATCTTTTAAAAAGAAATCCCATCCCTCATCCCCAACCCTGTACTCATGAATATCTATATAACATGTACATAGATGCAGACATATATACTGTCATACAGACTTCACACAGGCACACACATGCATATGTCTGAAAAATAATTGGAATTGAAAGGGTTTTGACCAGGTGCAGTGGCTCACACCTGTAATCCCAGCACTTTGGGAGGCCAAGACAGTGGATCACTTGAGGTCAGGAGTTTGAGACCAGCCTGGCCAACATGGTGAAACCCCATCTCTACCAAAAATACAAAAAATTAACCAGGCATCGTGGTAGGTGCTTATAATCCCAGCTACTCAGGAGGTAGAAGCAGGAGAATCCCTTGAACCCAGGAGGTGGAGGTTGCAATGAGCTGAGATTATAGCACTGCACTACAGCCTGGGTGACAGAGAGAATCTCCATCTCAAAAAAAAAAAAAAAAAATATATATATATATATATATATATATATATATATATATATATATAATTGTAGAAGTTCCATGAAAATAAATGCAATGTGATAGCTCAACATTTATTTTTAAAATAAAAATATGATTAATGTAAATTTGCCTAACAAAATTCAAAAACCCTAATTATTTCCCATTTATGAGATGAGAAATGTTTGTCTCAAAAGTATAAGTCTCCCAAAAATGTAACTCTCCTTTTCCTTGTACTCTTCAAACACATTTTCAATTAATGGAAGCTTTTATGCCCATTCCATTAAATATTGCAAATTTGTCAGATGAAACGATAGACTTGTCATGATATTTTATTGTAATTTTATAAAACACTCAGACCAAATCACTTGCTAACGTTGGACAAAACACACGCACACATACACACATATACACACATGTAGGTATCTGAAATGTTTCTATTTGAGAGGCATCAGTATATGTAGAAGCCAAAATTTGTTATAATTCAATATTCCTATGAACTATCACTTTTATTCTTGGATTAGAAATAATTCTGTTTTAACGGAGTCTTCAATATATGATTTTTTTTCCTTCGAAGAAATCATTTCTACTGGTGATAAACAATTTGCTGTTATGTGGTACCTTAAGTAACTTAGAACTATCAAGTTTGAAACCCTGGCTTTTAAAAGATCATTTCAGGCCATCAGATAGCAATGCATATTCTATGAAAATGTTTGTTGGGAGACTATCAATCAGAGCAGTGTTCAGAGTGTATCAGGAATGTGATTATCGCTGGACTCCTCATTTGTGTGCATTCGCCATTCAGACTCTCCTTATCCTAAAAAGCCGTTTATAAATCTTTAAGTTCTTCACCTTTTGTAGCCCAGGGCTGTTTCTCCAGATTTGCAGTATAAGTGATGCAGTGGAAGGTAAAGAGAGACAGCCAGTGATGCTTGAGTAGATCTTCTGCCCTGAACTCAATCCTTTTACCACCTGGATGAATTAAGTTGCCTACAACAAGGTAACTCTAGAACTAGTGATTCAGAGATTTCAGCCACAAGGAGTATGATTAGATTCACCTGGGATTGTGATTTAGATGTGTGGCCAAGATATGGGGTCTATCACCACGGAGGAAGAGCCATTAAACAATGGCTAGTGGGCCAAATCTGTCTGGCCATCTGTTCCTTTAGGACCCACTGGCTAAGAATACATTTTCATGTTTTTCAAATGATTGGGAAAAGAATCAAAAGGAGGCTCATGTTTCATGTTGATAAAAATTATATGACATCCAAATTTCAGTGTGCATAAATGGAACACTACCATATTCACTCATTTTCATATTGCCTGTAGCTGCCTTCTCCATAGGACCACAAGGTTGAGTAGTTGCAGCAGAGACTGGGGGATTCACAAAGCTGAACAAATTATCTGGCTCTTTCCTCCAAACATCTGCCAACCCCAGCACTAGAGGAAACCTTAATTTAACCCTTTGACTATCTCCTTAATACATAGAATAAACACAAAATTCCCAGCATCAAGTGATAAAATAATAAACAGATGTGTTCTAGTCATAAGTTTTGAAATCAAAGTATGTAGGAAACCAGAGATTGTATCCACACTCAAAAGTACACTCCCCCCAGCTTTGCAAACAGCCCTTTGGTGAGACTTCATCCATGCCCAAGGTCTTCCCACTCTCAAGGTTTTTGGCATAGTGTAGGGGCATTTGCTCATGCCTTCTCCTGCTTTCCTAAACATTCTGGTTTCTACATGGTTCTGAAGAAGATCACCACGGCTCTGGATTTCCAGGTTGAGTATAGGCAAACTAGATTAATTGTATCATAACATTATCTCCCCCTGAGCTCTCTGATTGGCCAGGAATGTTTGGCTAAGTGTACTCAGGCATCTTTTCTGGACATGAATCGAAAAGCAGTGAACTTGGAAGTGACCTTGGGCCATCAAAGGAGTCAGCTTTAAGATGAGTGAGACAATAACAGGCAGGGCAGTGTGAGGAGAAAAACCAAGTGGTTGGTTCACACGTTGCTGAATGAAGTTTCCCCTAAAGTATGTCCAACCTCTGAACTTTCCATTTGGAGTTGTCAGAACTAGCAAATAATACAGGATGACCAGTTTAATTCAAATTTTAGATTAACAACAAAAAACTCTTTTTTATAAGTATTGTAAAAATAAGTAATTCAAAATCAAAGCTGTTGGAACTTTAATTTTAGACTTAAAGGAATGTAATTATGAGAACTGAGTCACCTGACAGGCAGCTATAACCTAGGAAGCTGCAACTTTTGTTCCACTGATTATAGAATAGCCTTTGCTTTACCTACATTGTTTTGTAAAATGTTGTGAAAGACTAAAGGACACCAGAGAAGACCTTTACCCACTGCACAGTTGATTATCATTATGGATTAACTTCTCTCTTACTCCTCATACACAAAGACCTCACAATTATCACATTGTCTAAGATGAAATATTAAATATACTTTTTAAATTGGAAAAAAGAAAACAGCTATAACTAATCAAATTTCTGAAACTCATAAATCAGCCTTGTACAAAATGTATTGTAATTCGGTTCAGTTTTTGTTTTGTTTTGTTTTCTCCCCATATAAGCAAGACCTTAGCTTTCCCATTTAGAAACAATGATCACATTCCTTTAGAGTCTGTTACCTGAATGGCTGTTCTTAGATTTGCACCTGAATAAACTGTTTTATACTGGATTCTAATTCTTTTGATGATTTTAGGTTGATAGTATGTTGTATGTTAGTGTGTATGTACATGAGTATATGTGTATATATCTGTATGCATGTGCGTGTGTGTGTGTGTGTATACACCAAACTCTTCGTTTTTCCCCTCTGCCAGTTCTCAGTTATTTGGATAACATCTTGAACATCTCGTTACTACCTGTTATTACTGTTCAGAAGTTTGGCAGCAAAAGCAGATATTGAACCCAATTAAAATTTCTAAACTTGCATAAATGCTAAACTTGCATTAGATAAACTTATACTCATTCTGTATTAAAAAAATCGTGACAAAATGAGCTCCAAATATCTAGAGTTGTTAACTTCTCAGGGATACCTTAACAGAATCACTTATCAAAGAAAATAGGTGGCACAACTCTCTGGACTTGTCATTTTAAAACATATAATCTTTATCTGTGAATTATATGTAAAGTGTTTCACTACCAGCCTTTTTTTCTATGATGAACCACTCTTCTTGGTATCAAGGCATGTCCTGGAGCCTGACTTCCATTTCCCATCACTTTTTATTTTATTTTATTTTATTTTATTTTATTTTTTATTTTTCTATTTTTTTAAAATTTGTATTGCATTTTAGGTTTTGGGGTACATGTGCAGAACATGCAAGATAATTGCATAGGTACACACGTGGCAGTGTGTTTTGCTGCCTTCTGCCCCCTCACCCATATTTGGCATTTCTCCCCATGCCA
>JAPYYA010004905.1:0-11308 GCA_028533165.1 Leontopithecus rosalia | reverse complement strand
ACAGAAAATTAATAAGGATATTCAGGACTTGAATTCAGATCCAGAACAAGTAAACTTAATAAATATGTATAGCGCTCTCCACTTTAAATACACAAAATATACATTCTCCACTTTCAATACACAAAATATTGATCAGCCATTATTAATAACCATTCTTAGAATTAAGCAATATTCCTGTTCTCTCTCCCTCTTTTTCTTCATCTTTCTTCCTCTCCTTCTCTCCTATTATCCATTTGAATAAACTTCTGCTCTAATCTCTTTCTCTTCCTCCTCTTTAAGGCCAATAAAAAAAAAAAAGATTTCAACATAAGACCTGACACCATAAAAACCCTAGAAGAAAACATAGGCAAAACCATTCAGGACATAGGCATAGGCAAGGACTTCATGACTAAAATACCAAAAGCAATGGCAACAAACGCCAAAATAGACAAATGGGATCTAATTAACTCCAGAGCTTCTGTACAGCAAAAGACACAATCATTAGAGTGAACCGGCAGCCAACAGAATGGGAAAAAAACTTTTTTGCAAGCTACCCATCTGACAAAGGGCTAATATCCAGAATCTACAAAGAACTAAAACAGATTTACAAGAAAAACATACAATCCCGTCAAAAAATAGGCAAAAGATATGAACAGACACTTTTCAAAAGAAGACATTTATGGGCCAACAAATATATGAAAAAATGCTCACCATCACTGTCATTAGAGAAATGCAAATCAAAACCACATTGAGATACCACCTCATGCCAGTTAGAATGGCAATTAGTAAAATATCTGGAGACAACAGATGCTGGAGAGGATGTGGAGAAATAGGAATGCTTTTACACTGTTGGTGAGAGTGCAAATTAGTTTAAACATTGTGGAAGACAGTGTGGAGATTCCTCAAGGATCTAGAAATAGAAATACCCTTTGACCCAGCAATCCCATTTCTCCATTTCTGGGTATATACCCAAAGGATTATAAATCATTATTTTATAAAGACACATATGCACATATGTTCATTTTGGCATTGTTTACAATAGCAAAGACCTGGAACCAACCCAAATGCCCATTGATGATAGACTGAACAAGGAAAATGTGGCACATATACCATGGAATACTATGCAGCCATAAAAATGGATGAATTCATGTCCTTTGCAGGGATATGGATGAATCTGAAAACCATCATTATAAGCAAACTGACACAAGAACAGAAAACCAAACACCACATGTTCTCATTCATAGGTGGGTATTGAACAATGAGAACACATGGACACAGAAAGGCAACATCACACACTAGGGTCTTTTGAGGGTTGGGGAGCTAGGGGAGATATAGCAAAGGGTGGCGAGTTTGGGGAGGGATAACTTTGGGAGAAATACCTAATGTAGGTGATGGGGGTGGTGGAGGCAGCAAACCACTGTGGTATGTGAATACCTATGTAACAAACACTCCTGCAAGATCTGCACATGTACCTCAGAACTTAAAGTATAATAAACATATATATATATGAAATGCAAATCAAAACAACAATAGAATACCAGTCTTATACCAGTCAGAAAGACTATTATTAAAAATGTCAAAAAATAATAGATGCTTGTGAGATTGCGAGAAAAAAGAACACATACAATGTTGGTGGGAATGTATATTAGTTCAATTATTGTGGAAGGCAGTGCAGTGATCCCTCAAAGACTTAAAAACAGAGATACAAATATACCCTAAGGAATATAAATTGTTCTATAATAAAGACACGTGCACATGCGTGTTCATTGCCGCCCTGTGCTTTAACGTGCCATTCACAATAGCAAAGACATGGAATAAACCTAAATTCTCATCAGTGGTAGACTGGATTAAAAAAAAAAAACTTTGGTACATATACACCATGGAATATTATGCAGCCATAGAAAGAATGAGATCATGTCCTTTTCAGGAACATAGATGGATCTACAGGCCATTATCCATAGCAAACTAACGCAGGAACAAAAACCAAATACCACATGTTCTCACGTATAAGTGGGACCTAAATAATGAGAACACATGGATACATAGAGAACAACAACACACACTAGGGCTTAATGGAAGGTGTAGGGTGGGGGTAGGGAGAGGATCAGGAAAAATAACTGATGGGTACTAGGCTTAATACCTGGCTGATGAAATAATCTGGACAACAAACTCCCATTATAGAAGTTTACCTTTATAATAAACCTGCACATATACCCCAAACTTAAAAGTTAAAAAAAGACCTAACAGAGGGGCTACTATAAAACCAAGATCTAAATGGAGACATGTAAATTATGCAGGGCTATGAAAAAATACAGTTTAGTCCCAACCAGAGTGAAGGAGTCTCACTGAGAACCTGAGGCATTCAGTTGACACATAATAATAAGAGGCTCTAGTATCAAAAATTCAAATAGAGTGAGGCCTATGCCCAAAGACTAAGAAAAAAAATAGATCCATCCTAACAAAGCATAAAACTAAGCCTGACATGATCAGGACTACCCAACACTGATTTAACAGCATGCCAGGACAAAATAAAATACAATTTAAAGAAAAATAACATAATTCAGCCTCTCTCCATTGTATATTCACAATGCCCAGTATACATTTAAAACTTACTAGACCTGAAAAAGCAAGAAAATATTCCTGTATCCATTTGACATACTTCCACCATTTATTTTATTTTTTTAGCACTTCCTTACTGTTTAGCAAAAGATGCTCCAGGTTCATCTTGTATATATCCTTCCCAGACCTGTAATCAGCCATTTCTCTAAAAAGCCCTGGCTTACATTATTGAAGAATGATATTAGAAACTAAGACCTTGGTGCTAGAAGTGTTCATTGCTACTGGGGTTTCACTACTTTTAGGCTTTCCTAGCTGAGGGAGCAAGGAAATATATGCCTGCACACTAAACCATGTATAAACTTGTATCTGTAATATTTCTATACTTAACCATTTGTGGCTATATGAAGCTAAACATGAGTTCACACTGATGTCACCAACTCTAATTTATTATCACGTGAATCATTGTAGCTTCCTTCCCTTGCTGCCTGGCTCTCACTATCCAACATTAACTTAATTGTTCTATTCATATGTGTGTGTGTTTGTGTGTATATACATATATATGTATATATATATACACACATATATATATGTATATGTGTGTATATATATATACACATATATATGGTAGTGTGTGTATATATATACATATATATGTATATATATACACACACTGTACATGTATATTACACACAAATATATATAGACACACACACAGCAGTGTCAGAATTGTCAACCCTTTCCTCATGAGAAATGATTTTATCAACTGGAATCAATAGTGATTATATGCAATACTTTTGATTTTAGTCTTACAGTCTCTACATGTTTCAAAAGTTACTTAATCAGTACTGTTTCCTCCTATCTTATGCACTGAGATTGTTACATACACTCAGTAATAGTTAGATTCTTCTCTTTTTTTACCATCACATTCATTCTTGGGTACCCTACATCCTAAATGATTTTTTCAAATTTACACCCCTTAAGATTCACTGCTTGTGTTATAAAATTTAATGAGTTTTGAAAAATACATAATGCCATGTATAAACCATTACAATATCAAACTGCATGGTTTCATCACCCTAAAATTTTCTGTATTCTTTAATCTTCTCTCCTTTCTCCCAAACCCCAGGAACCACTGAGTTTTACAGTTACTTAGTTTTGCCTTTTCCAGAATCTTATCTGATTGAAATCATGCAGTATGTAGCCTTTTCAGAGTGCCTTATTTTATTTATCAATGTGGATTTATTTAATCACCTATGATTAACAGGTTATTTCCTTTTATGGCTCATCAGTGTTTACTGTATAGACATACCATCGTTTATCCATTCACCTACTGAAGGATATCTTGGTTACTTCCAGTTTTCAGCAATTAAGATAAAACTTCTATAAACATTTGCATACAGATTTATGTAGACAAAAATGTTCAGATCAATTGGGTAAATATCAAGGAGTACAATTTCTGGAGAATATGTTAAACTTATGTGTGGCTTTGTAAGAAATCACTCAACTGTCTTCTAATGTGGATGTACTATTTTGTATTCTGATTAGCAATGGATGATAGTTTCCTTTGCCCTACATACTCCCAGCATTTGGTATTGTCAGGTTTTTATTTTCTGCATTTAATTTTAGCCATTTAATAGATGAATTCTGG
Source organism: Leontopithecus rosalia (assembly GCA_028533165.1). Classification (NCBI taxonomy): domain Eukaryota; kingdom Metazoa; phylum Chordata; class Mammalia; order Primates; family Cebidae; genus Leontopithecus; species Leontopithecus rosalia. Next base: position 7,122 of record JAPYYA010004905.1, on the reverse strand, counting down.
TTTTAATTTGCAATCCCCTAATGAAGGGATGTTCAGCATCTTTTTACATTTATTTTTGCAATTTATGCATCTTCTATGGTAAAGTGTCTATTTAGATCTTTGTCCACTTTGTAATTGGGCTATTAGTTTTCTTATGATTGAGTTTTTAAAAGTTCTTTGTAGTAATCAGTTTTAATTTTAACAATATTTCGATGCCTACTGGAGAAACTCACAACAATCATGACCGTCTATTCTCTCATTCTACATTTGGATTTTTAAAAATTTAATAACGGTTTGATATGATGCACCTACCACCAAAAACCTTTCAGTAATATTTTGTACATATGAATAATTGTTTCATTCCTAATCACCGAATCCTGAAACACAAAACTCCCTGACCTCTTAATAGTTTATCTTTTCTTCACTAAGGAGATACTGTTCAGCCTATAAAATTTTGGCTGACCCAATACTTGGGTACTGCGTACTTCCAGCCAAACAGCCTGGAAAGAAAAGAAGAGGAGAATTATGGTTTGTGTCTGGCAATAACAATCGCAGGAGACTTTTTTCTTACAGAAAAACAAATTCAAGAAAGACAGAGGTTCACAAATGGAGTAGGTTATTCACCAAGTAGCACTTCAGCCACACATAATCCATATTTTGATTATTTTATATTTTACAATCCCCCAAATAATACCTTAAAGTGCTTCACTTTTTATCCACATCCTCATAAATCACTCTTGGCTAAAACTTCAAAAAGAGAAGAGGAAAAACATATCAGTTGTTTTTCTAAATCTTTGCTTATTTTTCTGGCTTGTAAGAGACTGGGTAAACTTTTCTGGACATCTTTTACAAGGCCTAAGAGGCAGTGTAGCAAAGTGGTTAGAAGTCCAGGCTTTCAGCCAGACTGCTTGAGCTCTCACCAGCTATGGCACTGAAGTCATAGCAGCCTGAAGAAAATTCCTTAACTTCCTTGTATCCCAGTTCCTTAATCTCCAAAGTAAATATAATAATTGTATCCACTTCACAGAGCTGACAGGAGAATTAAATTAGTTAATACTTTGTTAAAGGAAGAGAATAACACTCAAAATCTGACATGGAAAAGCTGAACGTATTCTATCCTAAAGTAAGATCTATGCTGGTCAGGCATAGGCTCATTGAGCAAAGCAAACTGTTGAATATTTATTAGGGTACTTGAGAAATGCATGATTTGCAGATGTCTTAGTTAAAAAGGCAGGAGTTCTCTAAATCTGTCTTGCAAGTGTGGTTTGTGTTGTAGAAGTGGGCTAATATCAGTGTCAGCTTTAAAAGTATATTCACTGGAATAAGTCCACTACTGGTTGGCCAACTTTGAAGGCTGTCACTGGTTGGCTGGGTTTCAGAGATATGTTAAATGAAACAAATTGTCATTTATCCACTAAATAAGTTTAAAACAAGTTCTGGTATTTACTTGTTATAGTAGTTAAACTGCCTGTTTCTTTCCTACATGCTTGAGGGAGTGCTTGTTTTTTGACTTAGATATCATACAGGTAATAAGTACTCAGTGAATGTTAGCTACCACGGTGTGGGAATTTTAACTTGATTTGGTTCATAATGAATGGTTGGGAATAATACATCTTTAGCATATTTTTATTTCGAGGTCACAAATTTCTAATTGCAAAAGTTAGAGCATGAAGAATTTAAGAGTTGACTTACAACTTCCTCCATCATTTTAATAAGTGCAGTAGCCCTATACGTTGACACAGCTACTATTATTATGCAGAAATGCAGGGCTGTACAAATGAGTGGGCAGGAAGAAAGGTGGAAAATTGCCATAAGTAAGTAGTATCATGAATTAGAACATGTGGTATGCTACATTTATGAGATATCCTCTACATACACTTTGTGTGGAAAGCAGAGATGTGATTTCCTTTGGAGAATCTCCATGCACACTAGGCCATTCTAAACATGTCTGAAGAAAAGGACTGAAAAGCCAGAACCTACACTAAAGCTCCAGAGCAGATAGTAGAGCCAAAGGTATTGTCTTTCTTTGTATATTGCCTTTCTTTGTATATTGTCTTATTTGTGTATGTAAACTTCATTCTATGAATAAGGCACAAAATGAATCTTTTACTTCTTTGTTTACATTTTTTTTCAAAAACAGTTAATACACCATTATGGTATATAAAGGGATGAACCAGGTATAGAAAGGTTTACTACATCTGCATCATATCCCAAAGTCTTTATGACTCCTGTTCAAGTTGAGCATTATTTTTTCTTCTTGTTCTTCTTTTGTACTCAAATTCTGAAATGCACTCAAATATTGAAATGTACTCTATAAATCTCTTTCAATAGTTTCTCACTAATCATCCTCTAACCACTGAAATGTGCATTAATATTTCCACTTTTCAGAGAGTAAGAAAAGTTAGAGCCATATGTCTAGTGTTAATCTTCTAATAAATTACATCAATCTGAAAATAGACGACATTTTTTTCTCTTAATGTTGTGAGGAAACCAATATATTTCATCTTTTTCTTTGGAAAAAACATTCCCTGAAGAATTCCCTCCAAAAAAAATTGGGGCTTCCATATAATTTTCCACAATAATCTATGTATAAAATTATAACTTGATATCACAAATTGTTAACCATCCAAAAACAATTAAATATGACTTTAAGAGAGAGAGAAATGGCTTGACTTTGCAATATAAAACAATTCTAAATCATTTCCCCATTAATATATGTGTATGTGGTGAGTGATAATGAATGTCTAAGGTGATGAAACATAACTATGATGCAGTGAGGTGTTGTCAAGATTTTTTTTAATTTCCAATTAGTGTTTGGAGAGCTTTCACTACAATGTCATCAGCTACAGGCCTGTGTGAAGGCATTTTCACTGCTGACGAAACCAGAAAAATATCATGTCTTTCCAAGACTTACAAAAAGTGAGAAATGTAATGTTGCACACAGACTTTTTCAGGATGGAAAGTGACATTTTAAAAAACTCTTGTTCCACTGACTTTTCATTAACTCTTCTAGGTCATCACTGCTATTCATTAGGAAGGTAGAACTTGGTGAGATAAAATATATTTTCCCTTCTCATTGAAACGATTTGCCTTATTATTAATATAGATTTTTCTGACTTCATAGATAAATTTTAACTTATCCCTAATGGGGCAACAATATAAGGAGTTAGTGTCTAATAGGTCAAGAAGAATTTCTTTGATTCTAGCTAGCTCCCATATATCCTTCTGTGATTCAAAAGCTTGCCCAGATAGTTAGATGTTGACTATTTCCCAGGTGTTGTAGATTACAGACTAGACTCCTAGAAAGGATAAAAAACAAAAGCAAAATGTCTCCTATTTACCAAGTGAAGAATTACACAGATATGCTTATGTCAACACTTCTCTTAAATCCAACAATATATGATCAAATATAACAAAAATCAGTTTAGAGAAAATTCCAAAGATTTGGCAAAATATTTCATTTTTGTATTATTTCAAAAATTATATTCTGATATGCAACTTGAAGTAAGGTATTAGGAATTTATTTCTTAATCTAAATGTCAGAATTCTACCATCTAATCCTATTCCAATTTCTATTCCCTTTGCTATATTATTAGTTAAATGCTGAACATGTTGCCATTCTTCAACAATAAGATATAATTTTATATTCAACTTGAACAAGATATCAAAGAATAGAAATCTTATTAGAATATTATATAATTTTAAAGGACACATTCAAGCCTTTCAACCAACAAGCATATACTGATGCTTCAATGTGTTTAGACTGAAAGCCATGTGATGCCTGATCTCTTATTTCTCAAGGCTTATAAAATAGAAAGCAAGTACAAACACATATGGATGAAATAGTTCAGTGATAATCCGAGGCTGTATGTTTATGATCACCAAAAGGAAGAAAATTAACTCAAAAACTGTTGTTTCTTTCAGCAGCCTAGAAAGGTACCAAGGTATAACAGGAAGGAAAGTGAAGGGGCTCAAATCATGACTGCCTCTAACTAGTTAACCTTTCTGAAACTCAATTTCTTCTTGTTGTACTATGAAGTGGTGCATGTTCATAGTTTCTGAGATCCCTTCAAAAGTTAGATCCGTTGGAACTGGAAAACTTGGAGAAGCTGTACAAAAGAGTTAGAATTTCCACTGCATCATGCGATTTGAGAAAGATTTGATCAGTGAGAAGGAATAACAGGAAATGGGATTACTATGAAGAAAATCTAGAAATAAAAGCAAAAAATGCCATGGTCAGGAGATAGTGACAAACTTAGAGTGAAAATGAAAGTGGATTGATAGAGAAAGGCTAAAATATAGGAGTTAAAGGTCATGTTGAGGATTTGAACTTTTTCTGTAAGATGTACAGAAGCACTGGAGATTTTTTAGCAGGGCAGTGATAAGATCTCTAATTTAAAACTATTAATCACATGTAATGGGTTGATTGGAGAGGAAAGTCCAGGAGATAAATGAAAGAATAATTGTCTTTGTGTGAACATAAAGAACCAGAGTAAGGCGATAGAAATGAGAATGCATATGAAGCGTTGACATTGGAAAATATTTAAGAAAGAAGATAGTGTCTGGTAGACTGATGGGAAGGTGCTAAAAGAGGAGAGTCAGGAATTCCTCCAAGTTTTTTATTGTGAGTATATGAAAGAAGAGTGATCACACAGAGGAAATGGAGGAAAGGAGTATGGGGAGGCAAAGAATGGTCATCAAAAGATCATGAATCTTCATTTAGCTAACAGTCTCTGTCTCTATGCAATTTTAAGAAGTGGCTTGGAAAAAGTTGAGCTATATTAATTAGGAAGTAATTGTGAAAATTCTGAGGAGTCTTGGCCAAGGTGCAAGGCCAAGCAAAAAAATGTAATATCTTTAGCAAATTTCTGCTTATAGGTTTGAAAGAAGTGCATATATTTTTTTTTCTTCAACCATGGGAAGAGGTACTTTTCCAGGATAAAATTGCTTTTGGCAACAATTACACTGATAAATTTCATTAATTTAAATCATTCTTTCATAAGCATTTTGACTGCAAAAAAATCAAGTTAAAACTTGGCTCATAGCTAACTACTTACTACATATAGCATATATTTTGTTAAGCTAAAATAAATCTACATAATTAAGTTTACTAGCAACTTATGCCATTATATTTTGTCAAAACCAAGAGGTGACATGCAATTAAACTTACTTGGCTTTGTAACTTTTCCTGTTAAGATAGGTCTTTTAAACATGTCACTGGCAACTCTTCTCAAGCAGGATTTTGATCTTGTAGAAGCAAATACATTCTTGAGAAAATGATATTTGTTAGCACAGCATCTTATTACTTTGTCTTAATGAGACCCAGTCAGTGTTTACTGAGTAGAATTTACTCAATATACGAACATGAACACAGTTATGCTCTCTACTTGACAGTTAAATGGTCCCCTTACCTACGAAGGCCTCTTATCTAGAGATTTTATCAGCATGAATAAACTAAATCTTTACACCCATAATGCAGCTATTATTCTAAATTTTCATACGGATGTCCCAAAGTGTAAAAAGGATAGCAATATTGTCATAGGAAAGTGAGTATTCTGTGAAGACCTACTCAACCAAATCGAATTGGTCTTAAAACCTCCTTTTACATCTTTTGTGTTCCCACAATAATAAATAAATGCAATAAAATTATTGTGTTTCTACCATAATAAATAAGTGGGTGTGCAATATTTAATTTATGAATTAAAAAGTTCTGAGATTCACTTCTTTGGCATTAATTTGTTTTTATATCCAGGGCTAAGTAGTGAATATACAATAGGTAAGTAGGTACTAAATAAATAATTTTTTCGACTACCATAGCTAAGGACAAATAAATATTTTTGAACAACTGAACATACTCTTAAGATTAACATTCCTATCCTAACTTCTATGTAATGAATATCTTAGCTATCAGAGAATGATTCTGATAATGGCAGTGTAAGCATTTCGCCCAAGTTAGTAAGAATCTTGGTAGTTGCTATTTCCACTTTAATAAAGGGCGGTGTTTGAATGTAAAACTTAGTATCAATTTTGGCATCAAAGTACCATTAAAAAAGTTGGATGCCCCATTTCCCAAATCTTTTCATATTTCCCATCTATGACTAAACATTGACAAAAGAGCTGAAACTAGCAGACAGGACAAATCTTACCCAGTTTGGTCCCCATTTCTTACCTGCTAACTACTCTCAACCTACCAAGAATGAGACTTCTTTATCCTAAGTGAATTAAAACAAGAACAGAAAACCAAATACCACATGTTCTTACTTATTGGTGGAAGCTAAATACAATACACATAGATAAGAGATACTAGGGAGGGACTAAAGACAGGGGAGAGAAGGGGAGCATGGGCTGCAAATAACTCCTATGGGTACCATGGTCACTATCCGGGTGATGGGATCATTTGTACCCCAAACCTCTGTGTCATGCAATATACCCATCTAATAAACCTGCAAATGTACTCTTTAATCTGTAATGTGCTGAAATTATAAAACGAGACTCCAGCAATATTACCAGCATATTTGGGGTCCTGGAACAAGCTCCTACTCTCAAAACCAATGAGAACACAGGCAATGCTCGAGTGGGTAGAGTGAGTATGATTAAAATGTGTTTTATTTGCAGGAAGTCCTGATACCTTCTAGAAGAAATAGATAATATACCCATTTAAACTTACAGCTAGGCTTCTGGGTTGCTGAGGAATGACTGCCACTCATTAGCCTTCCAGGACATTTTCTAAACAAGGAAGGAAGTTGTTCTGAAGGGAGAGTTTAAGTATCCAGGACAGGTGACCAAGCAAATAGAGAACTTCAAAGGTATCATACTAGAGTTAATTCCCTCTGTCCTCTGGCATAAATCAGCAGACACTTTTACCAAATTCTTTACTCAAGGGAAGGAGGAAATATAATGAGCTGAAAAACCCATATCTCCAGATGTATAACCAGATAATAATGTCCAGAAATAAGCTGCTTCCACCTAGGAGATGTACAGGATAATCTGCTGGAATAAGAAATTATAAAATAATATATCACATGTTCTCATTTATAAGCAGGAACTAAACGATGGGTATACATGGACATATAAAAGAAAATAATAGACACTGGGAACTCCAAACAGGTGGGAGGGGAGTGAGGGTTGAAAATTTACCTATTG
>JAPYYA010004904.1:0-11310 GCA_028533165.1 Leontopithecus rosalia | reverse complement strand
CCCCCACCCCCTCCCCCTCCTCCCTCTCCCCCTCCCCCCACCCCCCTCTCCCCTCCCCCCTCCCCCCTCCCCCCTCTCGCCTCTCCCCTCTCGCCTCTCGCCTCTCTCTCTCGGTTAATACTGATGTCAACTTGGTTAGATTGAAGGATACAAAGTATTGATCCTGAGTGTGTCTGTGAGGGTGTTGCCAAAAGAGTCAGTGGGCTGGCCTGGGGAAGGCAGTTCCACCCTTCATCTGTTGGGCAATCTAATCAGCTCCCAGCAAATATAAAGCAGGCAGAAAAATGTGAAAAGGTGAGATTGGCCTAGCCTCTCAGCCAACATCTTTCTCCCATGCTGGATGTTTCCTGCCCTCAAATATTGAACTCTGAATTCTTCAGTTTTGGGACTCGGACTGGCTCTCCTAGCTCTTCAGCTTGCAGACAGCCTATTGTGGGAAGCTTGTGATCCTGTAAGTTAATACTTAATAAACTCCCCTTTGTGTGTGTGTGTGTGTGTGTGTGTGTGTGTGTGTGTGTGTGTGTGTATAGTGGGGACTTTGTGATCTTGTAAATCAATACTTAATAAACTCCCTTTATATACATGTATATACATATATGTGTGTGTATATATACATACACACACACACACACACATATATATATATATACACACATGTATATAGAGACACAATCTCTAATCATGTGAGTGGCTGACCTGCAACCAAAGATGCATGTGCAGCCTCAGCAGGGTTGTACTCTTAAAGTGAAGGCATTGATTGGAAATTAATGTGGCCCTGCCACTTGGAATGGGAATGTGTGGCAGGACCCTGAAGAAGCTGTGGATGCTAAGTTTGTAGACTCTGATGAGCCTTTTTTGCCAGAAGGAATAGCTTCTGCATCACCAGTAGTGGCAGCATTCCCTCCCCAACCCATGATGCCATCAGCCTTTCCACCTTTGTCTGAGGAGATCAACCCTGTGCTTCCTAGAGCAACAGTGATGACCTTCCCCGAGGCAGTTGCCAGGCAAGATAATGTTAATTCTCCTCAGGAACCATCCCCAACACCTCTTCTAGACCTATAACTAGACTGAAGTCCCACCAGGCCCCTGGAGGTGAGGTGGAGCGAGTGATCCATGAGGAAGTGCACTACACTCAAAAAGAACTGTTCAAGTTCTCTAATTTCTATAAAGAGAAATCTGGAGAACAGGCGTGGCAATGGATAATAAGGGCATGGGCTAATGACGGGAGGAACATAGAGCTGGATCCAGCTGAATTTATTGATTTGGGCCCACTAAGTAAAGACTTTGCTTTTAATGTTGCAGCTCAGGGAGTTAAAAAAGTTGTAGTAGTTTATTTGCTTGGTTAGCTGAAATATGGATTGAAAGACCACTGTGAGTAAACTGGAAATGCCTTATCTCCCTAGGTTAAGTGTAGGGGAAGGTATCCAAAGGCTTATGGAGACTGAGATGGTGGAGTGGACTAGTCATGTTAGACCTACTCATCCCAACTGGGAGGGTCCGGAAGACATATCCTTGACCAGTGCCTTGTGAAATAGACTTGTGAGGGCAGCACCTGTGTCTTTGAAGAGCCCTGTAATTTCTCTTCTCTGTATGTAAGATCTAACAGTGAGAACTGCAGTCACTCAACTACAATTTTTTTAATTAGAAATTTTTTATTGTACTTTAGTTTCTGGGGTACATGTGCAGATCATGCAGAATTGTTGCATAGGTACACATGTGGCAATGTGGTTTGCTGCCTCCATCACCCCGTTACCTACATCTGGCATTTCTCCCTATGTTATCCCTCCCTGACTTACCACCCTTCCACTGTCTCTCCCTTGCCCCGGCCAACAGACCCCGGTGTGTGATGCTCCCCTCCCTGTGTCCATGTGTTCTCATTGTTCAACACCCGCCTATGAGTGAGAACATGTGGTGTTTGATTTTCTGTTCTCGTGTCAGTTTGCTGAGAATGATGGTTTCCAGATTCATCCATATCCCTACAAAGGACACGAACTCATCATTTTTTTATGGCTGCATAGTATTGCATGGTGTATATGTGCCACATTTTTCTTGTTCGGTCTATTGTCTATGGGCATATGGGTTGGTTCCAGGTCTTTGCCATTGTAAACAATGCCACTATCAACATACATGTACATGTATCTTTGTAATAGAATGATTTATAATCCCTTGGGTATATACCCAGTAATGGGATTGCTGGGTCAAATGGAATTTCTATTTCTAGGTCCTGGTGGAAGCACCACACTGTCTTCCACAATGGTTGAACTAATTTACCCTCCCACCAACAGTGTAAAAGCGTTCCTATTTCTCCACATCCTCTCCAACATCTGTTGTCTCCAGATTTTTTAATGATCACCACTCTAACTGGTGTGAGGTGGTATATCAATGTGATTTTAATTTGCATTTCTCTAATAATCAGTGATGATGAACATTTTGTCATATATTGTGGGCCTCATATATGTCTTCTTTTGAAAAGTGTCTGTTCATATCCTTTGCCTACTTCTGAATGGGCTTGGTTTTTTTTTCCTGTAAATCTGGTTTAGTTCTTTGTAGATTCTGGATATTAGCCCTTTGTCAGATGGGTAGATTGCAAAAAACTTTTTCCCATTCCATTGGTTGCTGGTTCACTCTAATGATTGTTTCTTTTGCTGTGCAGAAGCTCTTAATTAGATCCCACTCGTCTATTTTGCCTTTTGTTGCCAATGCTTTTGGTGTTTTAGTCATGAAGTCTTTGCCTATGCCTATGTCCTGAATGGTTTTGCCTAGATTTTCTTCTAGGGTTTTTATGGTGTTAGGTCTTATGTTTAAGTCTTTAATCCAACTGGAGTTAATTTTAGTGTAAGATGTAAGGAAGGGGTCCAGTTTCTGCTTTCTGCACACTGCTAGCCAGTTTTCCCAATACCATTTATTAAACAGGGAATCCTTTCCCCATTGCTTGTTTTTGGGTCAGGTTTGTCAAAGATCAGATGGTTTTAGATGTGTTGCATTGCCACCGAGGCCTCTGTTCTGTTCCATTGATCTATATCTCTGTTTTGGTATCAGTAACATGCTGTTTTGATTATTGTAGCCTTGTAGTATAGTTAGAAATCAGGTAGTGTGGTGCCTCCAGCTTTGTTCTTTTTGCTTAGGATTGTCTTGGCTATGCAGGCTCCCTTTTGGTTCCATATGAAGTTGAAGGTTTTTTTTTTTTTCAGTTCTCTGAAGAAGGTCATTGGTAACTTGATGGGGATAGCATTGAATCTATAAATTACTTTGGGCAGTATGGTCATTTTCATGATACTGATTCTCCCTAACCATGAGCATGGAATGTTTTTCCATCTGTTTGTGTCCTCTCTTATTTCCTTGAACAGTGCTTTGTAGTTCTCCTTGAAGAGGGTCCTTTACATCCTTTGTTAGTTGTATTCCCAGGTATTTTATTCTCTGTAGCAATTTCAAATGGGAGTTAGCTCATGATTTTGCTCTCTGTTAGTCTGTTATTGGTGTATAGAAATGCTTGTGATTTCTGCACATTGATTTTGTATCCTGAGACTTTGCTGAAGTTGCTTATCAGTTTCAGGAGATTTTGGGCTGAGGCAATGGGGTCTTCTAAGTATATAATCATGTCATCTGCAAAGAGAAAATTTGACTTCCTCCTTTCCTAGTTGAATACCCTTTATTTTTTTTTCTTGCCTAATTGCTGTGGCTAGAACTTCCAATACTATATTGAATAGGAGTGGTGAGAGAGGGCATACTTGTCTAGTGCTGGATTTCAAAGGGAAGGCTTCCAGTTTTGGCCCATTCAGTATGATACTAGTTGTAGGCTTGCCATAAATAGCTTTTATTATCTTGAGATATGTTCCTTCGCTACCTAGTTTATTGAGAGTTTTTAGCGTAAAGGGCTGTCGAATTTTGTCAAAGCCCTTCTTTGCCTCTATTGAGATAATCATGTGTTTTGTGTCTTTGGTTCTGTTTATGTGGCGGATTACGTTTATAGACTTGTGTATGTTGAACCAGCCTTGCATCCCCAGGATGAAGCCTACTTGATCATGATGGGTAAGCTTTTTGATGTGCTGTTGCCATCAGCTTGCCAGTTTTTTATTGAAGATTTTTGCGTCTATATTCATCATGGATATTGGCCTGAAGTTTTCTTTTTTGTTGAGTCTCTGCCGGGTTTTGTTATCAGGATGATGTTGGTCTCATAAAATTATTTGAAAAGGATTCCCTCTTTTTGTATTGTTTGGAATAGTTTCAGAAATAATGGTGCCAGCTCCTCTTTATATGTCTGGTAGAATTCGGCTGTGAACCCATCTGGACCTGGACTTTTCTTGGTTGGTAGGCTGTTAATTGCTGCTTCAACTTCAGCCCTTGTTATTGGTCTGTTCAAGGTTTCAACTTCTTCCTGGTTTAGGCTTGGGAGAGTAAGTGTCCAGGAATTTATCCATTTCTTCCAGGTTTACTGGTTTATGTTTATAGAGTTGTTTGTACTATTCTCTCATGGTAGTGTGTATTTCTGTGGAATTGGTGGTGATATCGCCTTTTTCATTTTTAATTGCATCTATTTGATTCTTCTCCCTTTTCTTTTTTGTTAATCTGACTAGCACCCTGTTTATTTTGTTGATCTTTTCAAAACACCAGCTCCTGGATTTGCTGATTTTTTTTGAAGGGTTTTTTGTATCTCTGTCTCCTTCAGTTCTGTCTGATCTTAGTTATTTCTTGTCTTCTGCCAGCTTTTAACTTTTTTTGATCTTGCTCCTCTAGCTCTTTCAATTTTAATGATAGGGTGTCGATTTTAATTCCTTGCTTCTCTGGTGGGCATTTGTTACTATAAATTTTCCTCTAGACACTGCTTTAAATGTATCCCAGAGATTCTGGTACATTGTGTCTTCAATCTCATTAGTTTCAAAGAACATCTTTATTTCTGCCTTCATTTTATTGTTTATCCAGTCGACATTCAGGAGCAGGTTGTTCAATTTCTATCAAATTGTGCAGTTCTGAGTCAGTTCTCTCTCTCTCTCTCTCTCTCTCTCTCTTTTGAAACAGAGTCTCACTCCATCACCACGTGCCAGGCTGGAGTGCAGTGGCATGACCTCGGCTCACTGTAGCCTCCACCTCATGGGTTGAAGCAATTCTCCTGCCTCAGCCTCCTGAGTAGCTGGGACTACAGGTTCATGCCACCACGCCCAGCTAATTTTTTGTATTTTTAGTAGCGACAGGGTTTCACCATGTTGGCCAGGATGGTCTCCATCTTTTGACCTCATGATTCAGAGAGATCTTGATCACTTTTTGCTTTCTCAAGATATCACACTGATCCATTACATTAATGACATTATGCTGATTGGATCCAGTTAGCAAGAACTAGCAAACACACTGGACTTACTGGTGAGACGTTTGCACACCAGAGGATGGGAAATAAATCCAACTGAATGTCAGGGACCTCCTACCTCAGTAAAATTTCTAGGGGTCCAGTGGTGTGGGGCCTGTCAAGATATTCCTGCTAAGGTGAAGAGTAACCTTAGAAGCCCCAACCTGGGGTTTCCCTAGGTTGCCAAAATGGGTGGAACTGGATTGCACTTGGATTCCAGTAAGTTTCTTAATTCTGAGTTCTAATTTGATTGCCCTGTGGTCTGAGAGACTGTTTGTTATGATTTTGGTTCTTTTGCATTTGCTGAAGAATGATTTACTACCAATTATGTGGTCAGTTTTAGAGTAGGTGCAATGTGGTGCTGAGAAGAATGTATGTTCTGTGGCTTTGGGGTGGAGATTTCTGTAGATGTCTATTAGGTCCACTTGGTCCAGATCTGAGTTCAAGTCTTGGATATCCTTGCTAATTTTCTGTCTTATTGATCTAATATTGACAGTGGAGTGTTAAAATCTTCCACTATTATTGTGTGGGAGTCTAAGTGTCTTTGTAGGTCATTAAGAACTTGCTTTATGAACCTGGGTGCTCTTGTATAGGGTGCATATATATATATATATTTATGATTATTAGCTCTCCTTGATGCATTGATCCTTTTGCTATTATGCAATGCCCTTCTTTGTCTCTTTTGATCTTTGTTGGTTTAAAGTCATTTTATCAGAGACTAGGATTGCAACTCCTGCCTTTTTTGCTCTCCATTTGCTTGATAAATCTTCCTCCATCCCTTTATTTTTAGGCTATATGTGTCCTTGCATGTGAGATGGGTTTCCTGAATATAGCACATCGATGGGTCTTGACTTTTTATCCAATTTGCCAGTTTCTGTCTTTTGATTGGGGCATTTAGCCCATTTACATTTAAGGTTAATATTGTTATGTGTGAATTTGATCTTGCCATTTTGATGCTAGCTGGATGTTTTGCGTGTCAGTTGATGCATTTTTTCATGGTGTCCATGGTCTTTACCATTTGGTACGTTTTTGGAGTGACTGGTACTGATTGTTCCTTTCGTTGTTTAGAGCTTCTTTCAGGAGCTCTTGTAAGGCAGGCCTGGTGGTGACAAAATCTCTCAGCAATGGCTTGTCTATAAAGGATTTTATTTCTCCTTCCCTTATGAAGCTTAGTTTGGCTGGATATGAAATTCTAGGTTGAAGGTTCTTTTCTTTAAGTGTGTTGAATATTGTCCCCCACTCTCTTCTGGCTTATAGGGTTTCTGCAAAGAGATTCACTATGAGTCTGACGGGCTTCCCATTGTGCGTGACCCGATCTTTCTCTCTGGCTGCCCTTAGCATTTTTTCCCATCATTTCAACCCTGGTGAATCTGACAATTATGTGCCTTGGGGTTGCTCTTCTTGAGGAATATCTTTGTGGTGTTCTCTGTTTTTCCTGGACTTGAATGGTGGACTGCCTTGGTAGGTTGGGGAAATTCTCCTGGATAATATCCTGACGAGTGTTTTCCAGCTTGGATTCATTCTCTCCATGACATTCAGCTACACCTATCAAACATAGATTAGGTATTTTCACATAATCGCAGATTTCTTAGAGGCTTTGTTCATTTCTTTTCACTCTTTTTTCTCTATTCTTGCCTTCTCATTTTATTTCATTGAGTTGATCTTCAATCTCTGATATCCTTTCTTCTGCTTGGTCTATTCAGTTATTGAAACTTGTGTATGCTTCACGAAGTTCTCCTGCTTTTCTTTTCAGCTCCATCAAGTCATTTATATTCTTTTCTAAGCTGTTTATTCTAGTTAGCATCTCATCTAACCTTTTTTCCAGGTTCTTAGTTTCTTTGCATTGGGTTAGCACCTGTTCTTTTAGCTCTGAGAAAGTTGTTATTACCCACCTTCTGAAGCCTGTTTCTGTCAATTCATCAATTCATTCTCCATCTGTCTTTGATCCCTAGCTGGTGAGGATTGTGATCCCTTGAAGGACGAGGGGCATTCTGTTTTTTGGTGTTTTCATCTTTTTTGCAGTGGTTTCTTCCCATCTTAGTGGCTTTATGTACTGTGGTCTTTGAAGTTGGTGACTTTTGGATGGGGTCTCTGAGTGGATGTCCTTTTTGTTGATGTTGATGCTATTTCTTTCTGTTTCTTAGTTTTCCTTCTAACAGTCAGGGCCCTCTGCTGCAGGACTGCTGGAAGTCCACTCCAGACCCTGCTTGCCTGTGGATCACCTGCAGGGGCTGCAGAACAGTAAGGGTTGCTGCCGGTTTCTTCTTCTGTTATCTTCATCCCAGAAGGGTACCCACCAGATATCAGCCTGAGCTCTCCTTTATGAGGTGTCTCTTTGGGTATATGGGGGTTGGGGAGCTGCTTGAGGCGACAGTCTGTCCCTTATAGGAGCTTAAGTGCTGTGCTGGGAGCTCTGTTGTTCTGTGCAGAGCTGTTGGGCAGGTACCATTAAGTCTGCTACAGCAGAACTCACAACTGCCTCTTTTCCCAGGTGCTCTGACCTAGGAAGATTGGCATAATTTATAAGTTCCTGACGTGCTTCTGCCTTTTTTCAGAGATGCCCTGCCCCGCATGGAGTAGTCTAGTCACATTCTGCCAGCAGAGGTGTTGCTGAGCTGCTGCAGGCTCTGTCCAGCTGCTTTGAGAACTACCTCGGTATTGGCAGACTGCCTCAGTAGTGGTGGATGCCCTTCTGTCCTGGGTCCAGCTGCACTTGCTGTGAAACTCTCATGGCAGTTTAAAAATATTATTTTTAGACCATATCCTACTATAATCTCCTTTGGGAATTTCTTCTGTTGTTATCTAAAATATCTCAGAGGACATGCAGCTCAATAGAACATATAATACCAAATTAGTAAGAATTGAAGCTTTGTGAATAAAAGTCAATAAAATTTCCCTCCCAGATGGCCTATTATTTAATTTGATTGTGTGACAGTCTTCCCCATCTGGATGCAGCTCAAAGATCTTGAAATCTGAGTGAAAGACCAATTCATTCTCTCCCTCCCAGCTGCTTTTCCATCCAAACCATTATTTTCATTCATTTTACTCCTATCCCAAATCTAGCCCCCCTTGATTATCTGAGTTATCCATTTCAGACCACAGCCTCACCTCCCTGAAACCCCACTGCCACCCCACCACAGAAGTGGGAGCATGTCACATCAAGCCTCTTGCCAGGGTCCTCCTAGGGCGACAACAGGCAACAGCCAGAATCCTGGAAGGTCCTTCTTTTCTGTACTATTGTGTTCCTTCTAATTTTATTCTTACAGGTTCTACTCACTTCCAGAGTTACTTGTGGTAGCACTTTTTCTCTTGATATTCATTATAGAGGTTGTTTCATATGTTTGTAATATAGTTATTCTGTTTTGTCATATTATCCATTCTTTCCTGGGATCTTCAGACCTCCTAAAAATGTTTTTATATTTGCATACATTAGGGGTCACAGTTGTTCTGAGGGTTTGGCAAGTGCATAGTGTTACGTTCACTGTTACCGTATCATACAGGATAGCTTCACCACCCTAATAAATCCCCTGTGCTTACCTATTCAACCCTTCCCCCTCACCCACTCAACTCCTGGAAGCAACTGATCCTTTTACTATCTCTATAGTTTTGCCTTTTCCAGATTATCAAATGAATTGTATCATTGTATACTATCTAATCCTTTCAGACTGGTTTCTTTAACTTAGGGATGGTCATTTAATATTCATCCATGTCTTTGTATGGCTTGTGATATGATTTGGCTGTGTCCCCACCTAAATGTCAACTTGAATTGTGTCTCCCAGAATTCCCATGTTTTGCGGGACAGACCCAGGGGGAGGTAATTTGATGGTGGGGGTAGCCTTTCCCATGCTACTCTCGTGATAGCAAATAAGTCTCACGAGATCTAATGGGTTTATCAGGGGTCTCCACTTCGGCTTCTTCCTCAATTTTCCTGTTGCCACTGCCATGTACGAAATGCTTTTCACCTCCTGCCATGATTCTGAGCCTTCCCAGCCATGTGGAACTGAAAATCCAATTAAACCTTTTTTCTTCCCAGCTAAGGTATGTCTTTATCAGTGGCGTGAAAACAGACTAATATGACTTGATAGCTCATTTCTTTTTCTTGATTAATAGTGTTCTATTAAATGGTTGTACCACGGTTTGTTTATCCATTCACCTCCTGAAGAACAACTTAGTTGCTTCCTGTTATTGACAGTCATTAAATAAGCTATGATACAAATTTATATGCAAGATTTTGTGTAGACATAAAATTTCAAATTACTTGGGTTAATACCTAGGGGGTGTGTTCTCTGAACCACATGGTAATACTATGTTCAGCTTTGTAAGAAACTCACAAACTGTCTTCCAAGGTGACTGTACTATTTGCATTCAGCAGCATTGAGTGATTCTAGTTGCTCAGCATCCTTGCCAGCCATTGGTATTGTCTGCTTTTTAAAAACTTTAGGTACTCTATAAATATGAAATTAATGTAGCAATTCCAGCTTTCTTTTGTCAGTGTTAGAATACCTTTTCAAGCTCCTGATATTTAACTTACGTGGGTCCTTATAATTAAAAATGAGGTTCTTAGAGAAAACGTGTTCTTATTATTTTTTATTAATTCTGACAATGTGTTTTTTATTGGTGCACTTAGACCATTCCAACTTAAAGTGATAATTAATATAATCACATTAATATCTACCATGTACGTGACTATTTCATATGTATTTAATTTTTCTTTATTCCTCTTCTTTTTCCATCTTCTTTCATTTTATAGAGCATTTAGTACATGTAAAATACGTCTTTTTTAAGAAAGTAGTCTTTCTCTTGGAGTTAACAATATATATTTTAATAACATGCCATAAAATAACACTATACTGCTTCCTAGATAGTATAGACACGTTATAAGAGTACACTCAATTCCTTCATTGCATTGCTTGTAATATTAGTATCATTTGTTTCATTTTTCCATATACACTAATTGCCTGATACAATGGTATTACTATTAACGTAAATAAATAGTTACATTTTAGGTCAGTTAAGAATAAGAAAGCATTTTATTTTACCTTTATGGATTCCTTCTCTGGTATTCTTTCTTTGTGTAGACGTAAATTCCGTACCTATATAAGATTTCCGTAATTGTGAGAAAGAAATAGAGAATGAGTAAGAACAAAAACAAAAACAAAGAAAACTGATGATCATGCGATGCAGAGAATCATTTGAAAATTTCAATACATTTCATTTTTTAAAATTCTCAACAAATTAGAAATATATGTGAGCATTGTCAATTTGTTAAAGGAAATCTACAAAAAAACCGTAGAGCTAAGAATAGGCTTAATGATGAAATATTGATTGCTTTCCATCCACGGTCAGAATCAAGGCAAAAATAATGGAGTTTATGCTTTTCCTCAACTTTTTCTATTAAAGGTTCAAACTCTTGCGATACACCAAGAGAAAGAAATGAAAAACATGATTTAAAAGGAAGAAATACAATGGCTTTTACTGCAAACAACATGCTGGTCAATGTGAAAATCCTAAGGATTCTACAAAGAAAAAAGCAAAACTGCTTTTTTTTGGTATAAGTGAATATATCATGGTTGTATGATACACGTTTAATGTACAGAAATTTGTTGTGTGTCTCTATACTAGCAGAAGACACACGAAAATGACAAAAAAAGCAAGCGCTTTATGAATAGCAAAACATAAAGTACTTTGGAATACATTTAATGAAAAATTTGCGAGACCTGTACATTGAAACCTACAAAATATGAGAGAAAAATTAGAAAACATCTAAATAAATGAAGAGATCATCCATGCTCATAGATGAGAAAAATCTAAACTGTTATTTTATTCTATTGCTTATAATTCAGTGCTATCATTATTTATATTGTTGCTGAAATTTTCCAGCTTTTGTGAGCCCTTTTAGCCTTTGGAAGTTCCTGTGCCCTTTTCACGTACCTCATCAGTTCTTAAGCACTCTGGTATCACAAACTGCTAAG
>JAPYYA010004903.1:0-11311 GCA_028533165.1 Leontopithecus rosalia | reverse complement strand
CCTCCCTTCCTCCTTCCCTCCCTTCCTCCCCCACCCCCCCCCAAAACAAAAAGAAACGGTGTCAAGGACACCAAAAAAGCTTAATGTGATAGGAACTGGCAGCAAAGGTCTATGGGAAGTTGAGAACAATTACAGATATCACTTGTTCACTGGAAATAAGATTCAAAGGAGATCTCACAATCAAAGTAGATTTTAACTCTAGTATTATCATTAGTGATTTTTATGGTATCATCTTCTAATTCCTTGCTTCCATTATTTATCACGTGGCCAATTTCTTTACCACAGATATTAATCTCATATGCTCATCACGTTTTGTGTTTGCCTTTTATGAAATAGAGCAAAATACCAAAGCAGCTTTGAATGGGTCCAATTCTAAAATTTGCCACTTACGTAGTTTCAAATCATATCTCTTTCCACGGAACTAAAAGTAGAATTCAAGACCAAAAGAAACCAGCACGCAACGAAATGAGAAATTGCCCTGGATACCAACCATCCTGTTTTCTCAGGTCCCTTCATCCAATCAACCAAGAGAAAGGAGAGTAAATTCCATCAGGACTTACTTGCTGGCGATGGGGTGCTGCATCCACTCGGAGGAGGGTGGCCATGAAGTCCATGGAGGGGAGGCAGGGAAAGTCCTCCAATGACAGGTGGAAAGAGTAATGGGTAGGGTGTGGCCGGATAGTGAGTCATGTGTCCATTCACTGCTGGGACTGGACATGCGTGGCCACTGGTGGTCATGTTTCGTGCCTCACAGAAAGAAAGGTGCTCTGGAGCAGGAACGCATCACTCCAGGTCTGGAACCAAAGTGAGGGAGGTGAAGGCAGGGCAGAAGCTGAGGCTGAGCTGTGTTCTGGGCGGAAGTCAAGACAGTTCAGCTGATGACCTTGCTTCTTCCCAGCACGGTTTCTCCACCTCTCATTTTGCTACACTGATTGCACGAAGGATGCTTTCGTTGTTCAGCTTCTCAGTTTACGACTTGGGAGACACTGGCACCTTGAAATTTCCGAGCTGTTAATTCTATAAGAAAAAATGAAAAAAAAAATCACAAATCAAAAATCTCTCCCTCTTTATCAAGTTATCATACAAAACATCTGTAATACTAACCCAGGTCTCCTAATTCCTTGTCCTCCTCTACTTACCACTCCCCAAAGAGTCTTAATTTTCCTTCCTCACATTCTAACCTAGACTACAAATTTTACACAATTTAAAAACAACTGACCATCGGATATTAAATAGCAAAACCTCCACTCCTAAGTTGTTTCCACGCTGCTAAATTTTTCTCAAACAAGTTGATACATTACAGGTGGGAGCGTTTGTTTTTGCTTGTCTCCCCCATTAGCCTCCCCAGAAGGGCAGAGTGTTTTTGTTAACAGCTGTGCTTTAAGCTCCTCGAAGAGTACTGACAAAGGATAAACCCTGGGTTTGTATGGTTTGAATGAATGAATTTTTGGGGGGGTTTTTTAGGGAAACTAATTATTTAATTCTATTCTTACTGATACACTTCCAAAATTTTTACTTCTTTTATATGAAGAATCTCGCATTTGACTGTGGCTATTTGGAATGACACAGCCAACAAGATAAATAAAATTATGGGAGAAACAATAACCTAATAAGAGAGAGAATAAAATATTATGTATCATTCTTTAGTATCAACATCTTTCTTGTGCATCCATCTATCCATCCACCCACCCACCATCCATCCATCCATCCATCCATCCATCCATCCATCTTGTTGACCCATTTGTCTGTCTATCCAATCACCTACTCACCAATCAAACTTCAACTATTATGTCCCTGGCCTATTACTATTAAAAACAAACAGTGTCGACAGTGAGACCTAGCAACTAGAGATATATGGTGCTGAAGAACACTAATGTGATCTCTGCCCTCACCGTGTTGCTGGTTTTAACCACTCCTGATTGAGGTCACATTGTTAAGGAAGTCTAAACTGCCCCATGCCCCATGAAGGACAATCCAGAGATGCTGTCCTTGAGGCTGCAAATTCAAGAAGCTGAAATTCTAGAGTGCAGTAGCTCTAAACCTCACAGTCTCTCCTTGGCCCTGATAACCATATCAATTAGAAGCTCCCAAACTCTGCCCATTGAATGGCAACCTCTGAATGCAGACTCATGTGGCACAGAACAAGAGTACTTGAGGCTGGGCGCCGTGGCTCATGCCTGTAATCCCAGCACTTTGGGAGGCCGAGGCGGGTGGATCACGAGGTCAAGAGATCGAGACCATCCTGGTCAACGTGGTGAAACCCCGTCTCTACTAAAAATACAAAAATTAGCTGGGCATGGTGGCGCGTGCCTGTAATCCCAGCTACTCGGGAGGCTGAGGCAGGAGAATTGCCTGAACCCAGGAGGTGGAGGTTGCGGTGAGCCGAGATTGAACCATTGCACTCCAGCCTGGGTGACAAGAGCGAAACTCCGTCTCAAAAAAAAAAAAAAAAAAAGAGTACCTGAGGGCCAGAAGAGAGTAGTTATTAAGAGCATGATTCTAGAGCCAGTCTCTCCTGGCTCAAATAATTAAGCCCCTTGGGCAATTACTTGTCTTTTCAATATGTCAAAATTTTCCTGTAAAATAAGAATAATAATAGAATTTATTTTGGAAAGGTATTGTGAGGATTAAGTGAGGTAATACAACAGAAACACAGTGCCTGGTACATAGTAAACACCAGGTAAATAGTAAATACTTGGTAAAAGTTTATATTAACATATTTGTTATCTCATCAAAATAATATGCTTCCTACAACAAGCTTGCTGGAATAGACAAGAGGTTTTGGGGTTGGGGCAGGGAGAGTATATCATAGTAATCCCAGGAAAAGAATATTAGGGTTAAGGCTGATATCGCCAAAGTAAGAAAGAAAATAAGGGATCTGGGTAAGGTTGAGAACAATCACTCATTAAGGCTTCTTGAGTTCACTTTGTGAAGTGAGTCAGTTTGATTACAAACCCTACAATGTTCTAATAAAATACAATTTTCATTGACTACCACGTGTGAGGTACCTCACAGTAAGCTCTAATCCCTATAAGGCAGGTATTTTTTATTTTCCAGATGAGAAAAGTAAGTCTCCATGAGTTTCAAGGACTTCCCCTCCATGTCACAGAATAAGCCCTCATTAAGCCAGACTTTGAATGGCCTTCTCTTGTCTTGCCCCTCTGCCAAGCTAAGCCTATATATTTTGAACACCTATGTTATCCTGGTTGTACTCTCCAGAGGAAAAACTCAGTGTGCAGTTGTGATGTTTGCTTCTGTCCTCTCTTAGATGGCATCTGCCCCAGGCCCTTGAATCCCTGGCCTATTAATATTAAAAACGAACAGTGTCAACAGTGAGACCATATGGCCCCAGGCCCCCAGCACTGAACTTACAAAGGAGACGGCATTGACTGTTGGCTTATACAACACGCTAACTCTGAAAACGATGTCCCACCCAAACTATCAATGCCTTTTTCAAACTTTCATACTACAACTCGTTTCTCTGATGAAAAGAAAGTAAACCGCCTCTGAATCCATTTTATCTCAGAGGCAAGGGTTTTTGGTGTCTCTTCTTCTAAAAAGCATATATTATCCAATATATTCAATACTTTTATTTTGTAGTTTGTAGCAAATTAATTAGAAAATAAACAATACCATTTAGTATCTGCTGAGTTTCCACTCAATTTGATTTTTAAATCACACACAAAGCACAGCATTGTTATAAATGGTCTTTCCATCTCCATTTGACAAACTACCTCATTAACTGGTGGAGCTGACAGTTCAGCAAACCCACCCCCGCAGGGCACAATTCTGATTTTTTTAAAGCTGTTTTTTTTTTTTTTTTTTTTACCAACCAGACACTGGTTGGGAAAAAACCATTATTCCACCCTCAATAATCCTTCATTTCTGTTTGGTTTCAAACACTGCAGATTGCCAGCCTGTCTGGTTGAAAGGTCTGGTATCATGTCTAGGATTTTTCTTTTAAGCTACTTATACTGATAATAGACAAAAAAACAAACAAACAAATCAATGTGTCGGGAAAATCCCGACATTAGGTTGGTGGAAAATGGAGCAGTCACTGGGTCTCTGTTCACATATGTGACTGATTAAGGCTATTCCTGGAAGCAGAGAATTTCCTTTGTTTCAGGCTTTTAGAAAAAAAGATTAGCAGCACTCTTTCTTCTTCAAGCCTGATTTGAGTTTGGGCTCATCTGGGGTTCTTTCCTTTAACACCCCAGGCAAAGCAAACAGGAGCTGGGTGGAAGAGAGGAAGGAAGCAGGGAATGGATTAGGAGGTCTTGGATCTACCAGCTGTGAGATTCTCTGGGTATCAGTTTCATCATCTGTGAAAGGGGTCAAGTGAAGAGAAACAGGCTTTATATCAAGTTTCTCACACTGCATTTTCCAGAAAATAAGTGTTTTACAAGAACATCCTAAATTAAAAAAACATTAAAATAATAATTGCTTGCATAGTTGATATTATTATGCAGTAATCTGCCTTTGATAAACAAGTTGCCAGACAAGAGGTAGCATGATTGATTTATCCACCAACCACTTGAATCATACATACACAATTAGTGGTGGGGTCTTGGTAATCTTTACCCATCTTAATATTTATGCCTGTATCTGTGATATCTTATTAATAAAATAATTAATTTTTCTATTTTTCTCCACACATATGTATATAAATTTTCTCTATTATTTATGTTCCAAGAAAACATTTTTAAAATCACATTTGAATGATTCTGTTACATTTTATTTACCGGAGATTTTTTTGCATTAATTTTTAGCCCAAATTTTCATGTAAGCTTCCAACCTTATACGTCTCGGCAATTCAAATTTATTTTATAAATGTAATATTTACAACATGATTTTTTAAAGTCAAATAGCTCTTTAGATCAGTGATTCTCAAAGTGGGTCCCTCGGCCAGCAACATCAGCATCACCAGCAAACTGGTTAGAAATGTAAATTCTCCAGTCCCTACCTGAGAGACCTACTGAATCTGGAAAGAGCCTCTCCTCACCTGCGTTCTAACCAGACCTCCAGAGGACTCCCACGCAGCTAACAGTTATGGCCAATTTCTTCTGTAAAGGGCCTGAAAGTGAATATTTGAGACTGTGGCACAGTCTCTGCCACATCTGCTCAACTCTCCTGTTGTAGCGACTAATTTGGCACAGAAGCAGCCACACAGAATCCATAAATGATTGGGTGTGGCTGTATTCCTATAAAGCATTATTTATCGAAACAGGCAGCCTGATGAATTTGATCCATGGGCCATGGTTTGCTGACCCCTGCTTCAGATTGATAAAGAACAACAACTCTCTATCCTTCCCATTCTTGAGTTTCCCTCAGAAGCAACTACTTCTTTTTTTTTTTTTTTCCCAGAAACAAGGAGTCACTCTGTCACTCAGGCTGGAGTGTAGCAGCACTATCATAGCTCACTGCACCCTCCGCCTCCTGAGCATAAGCAATCAATCCTTCCACCTCGTTCTCCAGAGTAACTGGAACTATAGGTGTGAGCCACCAGGCCCAGCTAATTTCTGTATTTCTTGCAGAGACATAGTTTGCTATGTTGCAGGCTGGTCTCAAACTCCTGGACTCAAGTAATCCTCCTGCCTCAGCCTCCTAAAGTGCTGAGATTACAGGCAGGAGCCACCATGCCCAACCAACATTTTCTTTATCTATTGGTTCCTACTATATATATGGTGTAGCTCTCTGAAGCTATTGCCCATACATACAAACCTCTTTCTCCTCTTACTCCCAACATAATTTTATTACAATTTTAAAAATAAAAATCATTTACATTGTTTACATTACAACTGATAAATATTACTACAGTTGAGCAACGTGATATACTGCATTTACAGTTTTCTTACAAATTTTGTTTTTCCAGGAGCTAACAGCTTTATTTACATAATGTGACTAGTCTTTGTATCTGTGAATAATTCTTTTCTAACTCTCTAACAAGGTTGTCTGACATGTCATGTGATAAATGAGTTCTACAATTGGAGACATTCCTCCTGCTCCAGGGCTGATTGGCTTCTTTCCTAGCCACATGCACTGATGTCAGACTAAGACTTTCTATTATTGCTTCTCTCTTTTTTCGGAATCCTCATTTCCTGAAACTCATGTCTTTCTCTTTTGGTTTCCTTCAGTTGGGTGGCTTTTCTCCTACGAGTTTTCTGAAGGATGCTATGTGGGAGGTAAAATTTTTGAGACTCTGCATGAATTACAATATTTTTATGTTATACTTCACATATGTTTAACAGTTTGGCTAGGTATAAAATTGTGGATTAGAAATCATTTACTTAAACAGAATTTTAAGTATATTTGGCCATTTCCCCAAACTTTTTACATTGCTTTGGAAAAGTCAAATATTATTCAGATTTTTGATCCTGTATGTGTGAAATTCTTCCATTTCTTGTACTCTTCTCTTTAACCCCAAGGATCCCTTTCCCCACTTCATTGTGTTACATACTTGGTAAATATATTCAATCTGCTGACTCACGTCCTGTTAGGAAAAATTTTATTTTACACTTCCTTTGATAATATCTTCCTTAACTTTTGTTTCGTTGTCTCTACTTGGAAATCTTATTTAGAGGGTAGACCTCTGAACTGATCCTCTAATTTTATATTTTCTTTCCATTTCTACTTCTTCACCCATTTGTTATCCATTCTGGAAGATATTCTTACTTTTAACTTTCAATTACTCTATTCATTTTTACATTTATGGTAACATATTTTTAACATCTAAGATTTTTTCTTATCTTTTCTTATTTATACATTTTTTTATGATTGCCATGTCATTTTTGATATTTTTTAGGGTATTAAGAATAGTTCTAGGTGGGGGACAGTGGCTCATGCCAATAATCCCAGCACTTTGGGAAGCTGAGGCAGGTAGATCACTTGAGATTAGGAGATTGAGACCAGCCTGGCCAATACGGTGAAATCCTGTCTCTACCAAAAATACAAAAATTTGCCAGGCATGGTGGCACCCAACTATAATCCTCTACTTGGGAGGCTGAGGCAAGAGAATCAATCACTTGAACCTGGGAGGTGGAGGTTGCAGCGAGCCAAGATAGTGCCACTGCACTCCAGCCTGGGTGAAAGAGCAACACTCCATCTCAAAAAAGAAAAAGAAAAGAAAATAACAGTTGTTTTTGTTGTTTTATTCTGCTTAGTACATTATTGACTCTGTTTCTCTTTACTTCTTTTCTATTGTTTCATTTTTGTTAACATTAGATGGATTTCTCAATTGTATTGTCGGCCAAATTCTAGTCTGTCCATTCATTTTCAAAAGAAGGAAGTTTATCGCAAGTTGTTTCCATGGCTGAACCTTGTCAAATGAGATGAGTGAATTTCACAAAAATTTATATAACTGTTACATTTATTTCATTGTGGGACTCCCCAAATATCAGATTTACCGGCTTTTTATTTGGGACCCTTGGATAACTCCACTGGGCTATCCTCTAAGCATCTGCTCAGGGCAGGGAGGAAGGAAAAAACCTTATGAAAGACTCTGGTATATGAATGGAGGAACGAGGCTGGAGCTGCTGGTGGACTTACTATGAAACATGTGGCCGTTCATGTCTTCCTCCCGTTCTCAGGCCACCGCCACCACCCTATGGTATATTCATGCTTGGTGTCCGGAACTCAGTAACTCCTCTGCTTTAGTTTCTTCAAAGAGTAGACTTACCCTTCTTACCAGGAATGGGTTACAATAATCATCAAGATAAAATTGGTAAAGGAGTGGATTTATCTTCTGCTTACACAGAACATCAACCAATTTTCCTTTCAATCATCACTTTCATGTTTTAGGATAGCTGGTGCCTCTACTCTCTGGGACTGGCCAAGATTCCACAGCTAGTATCTCCCTGCATCCCCTTTTCATCTTCCTTAGACACTTAGCAACCGGCTTTCAGTACTTTGTTCATTTATTCAACACTGCACATCTGCTCTGCAGCTTCCAAAACGGTTAGTGCCATCTCTTGTCAGTGATTAGCATCATTCATCTTCTTGTTACCTTTCACGACTTACACGTTTTACATCTCCTGTCATTTTAGTGAAGATTTGTGAACAGGAAAAAGTGCATGTCTTTTAATCCATTACATTTCACTAGATGTTCATTAAGTTTAAAAACAAGAGCTCTGTGGTCAAATCAGTTTGGGAAACCTACACTGGATGATTCCTTAACCTTTTTAGCTCTAAATGTCTTCTCTGAAGAGAAAGTTAAATAATAATTTAACTATGAGGAAACATTTCACTCAAAACCACAGCTGAGACAAGATTCAATCAATCAATATCTAAATTGGTATTCCCTTGTGGCAAGAGAAAGGCACTAATGGTTCAGATCTGAAATTGAATAAAAAAAGTGAGATTTGACCTGCCAACATGGACATGCCATCGGGCTGTGTCAAATGTCTTCTACAAATGCAAATAAAATAAATACGGGATTTGGCTTGCCTTAGCCAAGTAACGTGGATAATTTGAAATGCTACTTAATGCACTGATTACATAATATGCGCTTTCTTGAAGACTCTACCTTGGAGACAGGACCCTTATTAGACTTGACCCTTATTAGACAGGAGCTAAATACCTTAACATGGTGAGAAGTGTTAGTTTTACACTGTGCTGCCTTCAAGAGTGATCCAAGCAACAAAGCAGACAAGTTTTTTGGAGAAAATGTATCCATTTTTTTCTGAGTGCAATTTACTCACACCATGGCTAATGTGGCTAACACAGAAAACAGAAATAAGTAAAAAAGAGAGATTTTTAAAATGTCTTGTAGAGTAAAACACGTTCTTTTATACTTTTTGGGCTGATTTAGAACTCAGTGTGGGGAAATCTTTGCTTTAATAGACACCACATATATATTGCCACCTCTTTCCCCCGATGTATTTCAGCTCCTACCTCCCTATTTATTTAAGGCATTGGTTCCAGGTAATGCCACTTAAAATTGCTCAAATGCATTCAGCCAAATACCTGTTTTCAGCAAAAATGCCAGGCTCAGCACAAATCCTGTCAGTTGCTTTTGCTGCTGTTCTTGATAGAAACGAAACACGGCTGTAAAGAAGTCAGTTTTGCGTGCCTGCTGGTTTTGCAAGCTCTCATATATTCAGCATCCTCATCATAAATATTGCTGATAAAATTATCCTCAACTTAAAGAGAAGCCACAATGGAAAAACTTGAATTTGGCCAAAAAAGACACATCATTTCTTACCTCCTTTTAATTTAATTTGGGAGTAAAGGAGATAGAAGAGAATAATTCAGAAGAAATAATGCAGTCAAAGGAGTCTCAGACCACCAAGTGAGAGAGGATGAAATCTAAATAGCTTCTTCTGCATCAGGAGGGGTCATTTGATATAGTAAAATCTTTTTAAAAAGCTTATGAAGAATATCTCTGTATTTCTTTTTAGGCCATTTAAAAAAATATGTAAGATTCCGTCTGCTAAAGAAACAGAGTTCAAATCTGACCTTCAGAAAACATAATAGGCAGAAATGCACATATATTACAATGTATAAAACACTGAGATTTTAGTTCTATAAACTATGAGAGCAGTAAACAGGGATTTTTAGGGAGTCAACACTCAACCCAAAGTTGTTACATCGGCTGGCACTGCACACATATCCTGAAGTCAGGTTTCACCTAAGGTTTTTTCATGTATATTCCCAAACATAAGGTATAGATATATTGGACTAAATGTCTGCTGGCACCATTGCTTGTTTTTGAGAAAAGTGGTGGCAGGCAACTCCTCGTACAGCAGTTTCCATGCTACATATTATGGAATCCGGCCAAGCCAAGCAGAACGACTGGCCTAGGATTTGGTTTTCAAGGGAAATTCAGCTATCTACAGGATCTACAGGCTAGTAAAAGCCTGTGAGAGAGCTTAGAAGTAGTAGTGGGGTTTGAATTATTTGTGGACAAATAAATGGGTCACATGGGTCAGGACTGTCAGCGTTGCCACATAATGTCAGATGGCTGCACACATGTCATGTGTTGTCCATGCTCTCTCAGCACAATGCTACCTTCCCACCTCTATGAAGCAGGTTAAGGGCACCTTAGGAGCTGCTTATAATGGCAGATCGGGATCTCTCATACTCTTGCTGCTCAATATCCAGTGGGCATGATCTTGGCTCACTGCAGCCTCACCCTCCCAGGCTCAAGCAATCCTCCTGCCTCAGCTGGGACTACAGGAAATCACCACCACATCCAGCTAATTTTTAATTTTTTTGTAGAGACAGGGTTTTCCTATGTTGCCCAGGCTGGTCTCAAACTCCTGGACTCAAGCAATCTGATCACCTCAGCCTCCCAAAGTGCTAGGATTATAGGCGTGAGCCACTATAACACAGATAAATTTTTTTTCAGGTGTGGAAGAAATGTCTAGTTTCTATATTTTATTTAAACAAGATTTGATTGAACTCTAATTCTTTATCCTGCCACATAATAGGAAATTCAGCCTACTTTTCTCCCTCTCTCAAGGTTTTGCAGCGGAGAGATGTGCAGACATTGAAATGCTTTAATGTTGCTGGTGAGAATGTCAAATGTTTCAGCCCCTTTAGAGAACAGTTTGGCAGGTCCCCAAAAAGCTAAACATGGAACCACCACATAACCCAGTAATTTGACTTCTGGGTGTATATACTCAAGGGAATTGAAAACGTATGTCCACATAAAACCTTGTACACAAAGGTTTATAGCAGCATTATTCACAATATCCACAAAGTGAAAACAGTCCAAGTGGCCATTAATTGATGAATAAACAAAATGTGGTCCAGCTATACAAAATTATATTGATTGACCATAAAAAGGGAATGAAGCAGTGACTGTGCTATTACATGGATGAACCTCGAAAACATTACGCTACATGAAATAACCCAGACATCAAAGGTCACGTATTATATGATTCCATTTATATGAAATGCCTAAAACAGCTCAATCTAGAGACTGAAAGTAGATGAGTAGTTGTCAGGTGCTAGATGGAGGAAGGAATAGGGAGTGACTGCTAACGTGTGTGGAGCTTCTTTTTAGAGTGATGAAAATATTCTGGAAGTAGATAGCGATGGTGTTGCACAACTTTGTGAATATACTAAGAACCACTGAATTGTCATCTTAAAATGGTGACTGTCGTTATTATTTGGATTTCTTGATAATTTAAAAAGAATGGCTGGGTGTGTGGTTCATACCTGTAATCTAGCATTTTGAGAGGCCAAGCCAGGAGGAATACTTGAGACCAGGGGCTTGAAACCAGCTTGGGCAATATGTTAAGACCCTGTTTCTTTTTTTTTTTTTTTTTTTTAGAAAGGGAGTAAGGCTGGAAGGGAGGGAAGGAGGAAG
>JAPYYA010004902.1:0-11314 GCA_028533165.1 Leontopithecus rosalia | reverse complement strand
CATGGGAGAAATGCGAAATATGGGTGAAGGGGCAGAAGGCAGGAAAACACACTGCCACGTGTGTACCTATGCAACTATCTTGCATGTTCTGCACATGTACCCCAAAACCTAAAATGCAATAAAAAAAAGAAGAAGAACATTTTTAGGGATCAGTATGCATCACGAATGTGAATTTTAGTAATATGACATTGAAGTACTTTTTAATATGAACTGGATGGCAAAGATAATTTCAATAAAAATGTATCAGGTGATGGAAACTTGACAGGGGAGGTATGAATAAGGAAAAAATATCAGGTGGCAGTATTGAAAGAAAATAAACAGGCTTGTGAAGAATGAAGATTCTCTACTCAGGGACTCAGCATGTAAGACTGGTAAGAAGACATCAGTAAATGGAGAAAGTTCAGCTAATTACGTGGTTAAAAAAATAGAAATCAGAAAAAACGATTCTTTTATGTTGGAGTCAACAATAAAACTGAAATATGTGAATGCCTCTCTTGCAACTTCCCTTTTTTCTTTTAACCACATTAATCTATCCTCCTGCTGTGATCATTTCAGTACTGTTGTTCAGACACAAAAAAAGATACATCCCGTCAGTTTGAAACCTGAAGCCATTTAGATTTGAGTAGAAGCTTAGTCTTTAGACCAAATTCTCTCTAAATAAATATTTAATTCACAATATTAGCATGAAAGAATTTTATTACAGTGGCTGAGTTAGTGCCATAATTTAATGGAATGCATTAACTGAGACAAGATATGTTAGTACATCAGATTTACTCTGTTTTCAATTAACTCAACAATTTATCTTAGATGATTTCATTTAATCTTTCATTCAACAAATAATTTTTGAGTGTCAATTAAGTGCCAAGGAATAGTTTAGGAACAGTGAATATATTGCTTTCCTTACAGGGCTTTCTTCCTAGTGATGGTAAAAAGATGAATAAATGGGTATAAATAATGTTGAATAATGATAAAAGCCAAGAAAAGGAAGTGTTGAAAGACAAGAGAATCACAATTTTAAATAGTATTTTCCAGAAAGGATTGCCTGAGAAGTTAACATTTGAACAAAGAAATGAAGCTGGTGAATCAGCAAGCCATGCAAAGGCCGGGGAAGGACACTCCACACAGAGGGAAGAACAAAAGCTGTAGTACGCTCTAGGAGACTGTCTACTATGCTCTACAAATAGTCAAGATGCCAAGTGACTAAAGCTGAATGAGCAGAAAACAGTACCAGAGAGTAGCACACAGAAATAACAACACAGGGCCTTGCAAATCCTTATCTAGGATTTGACATTTGTTCTGATTTAGATGAGAAGCCACTGAAATTAAAAGAGAAGCAACATAACGAACCTTACCTTTGGACAGGGTCACTTTAGCTACTGTTGAGAATATACGGGATGTACATAAACAAGCAGCAGGAAAACCATTAAGGAGACTTAACAAATCCAAGTGTGAGTGATGTAGCTTGGAATGGAAATATAGCAATGATGATAGTAATAGCATCAGAAAAGAGTAAACTGATTCTGGATAAATGTAAACAGACTCTGAATAAATGTTGATGATAAAGCTGACAGAATTTGTTAATGAATTTTATGTGGAATGTTTAAAAATAGCAAAGAGTTAGTGAAAGCTACACATTTTAAGGCCTGAGCAATTGAAAGAATAGAGTTGCCATTTAATAAAATGGCAGACACGATAGGGAGATCAGTTTGGGAAGGAATAGTATAAGCTCAACCTCTATGTGTTAAGTTTAAGATGTCTATTAAACATTATGTGCAGATGTCCAGTAAATTATTGAACATATGAGTCTGTAGTTTAGGAGAGAGGTCCAGGCTGGAGATTTAAATTTGGAATTCATTAGCAATTACTTGTTTGTTACCAATTAGGTCCTTTGAATGTAACAGACATTTTAGAAAGAGAGATATGGTTTTGCATTCAAAGACTTAGAGTGACACTTTAAAAATGTAATGTATACTAGTAAAATAGCAAGCAAGCAATTGTATGTATCAGTGCTAAAGCATTTTTATCTCAAGGATAGAGATGGTTGTAGCTGAAAAGAGTTACATAAAAGAGATCAATCTTTAGAAGCCGGAAACATTTTCATCAGAAATATTGAGGAAATGGATGCTTTTAGAAAAAGAAACTTGAGAGGGTTTTGAAAATGGAGTTTCACTTCCTTTTACCTGCCTGGTCTCCCTTCATCATCTTTTTCCACTCACCTCCATCCTTACATTTGTAAAAGTTTTCTTTCAAAAATATGATCCATAAATATATATATATTTTATTATGTACCCACAAAAATTAAAAATAAAAAATCCTCACAATCTTCCACTTTACCCTACATTTGCTATGTACTACTGATACAGACAGGAGACAGCCAAGAGTCCCTGCTGAAACCCCAACTTCAAGCCTAAAACAGCCTAAAGGCTGAAAGACAAGACTGCTGGTTTTGGATTAAACTCATGACCCAGATGGAGAACTGTTCCTGTTTTCCCACCCTTTCTTGAATGATTCTTTCTGAATAATGCCCACATGCATGCTATGGGAACAGAACAGAGCCACCAGGAATTTGTGCCTTGTGCAGTGGGGAGGAGCCAGGCCTCTCTTCAGTTCCTACGTGTGGTGGCCTGGTATTCAATCTGTGAAGTGGAAGCCCGTTGGCAGGATCCCCTCTTGCTTTGTTGAGAGTTTTTTTTTCTTTTTCTTTTTCCTTTTCACCCAATAAATTTCACTTTCCTTAGCCTTCATTGTGTCCCCAGGCCTAATTTTTCCTGGTCATGACACAAGAATCCGGATTTACCTGAACTAAGGAGCAAAACCCCTGCTCTCTGCAAACCGCACTATTTATATGATACACAGCAGCCTTCCCTTATTGGGTGTAGTGTCATCACGGCCTGCGTTTTCCATTCTGAAATGCCTGCCTCTTTCACAAGAACCAGGTGGTTTGTCCTGAGCTCCATGCCATTCATCTGCATGACTTGTTTTTCTCTCCTTTCCTCCATGACTCCCTGCCTGACATTAATTTATGTAGTTCATCTTACTGTTGCAATGGTCTACTTCAATGTCCTCAAGTAAGACTTTAGAACTCACCGAACAACCCTCAAAGACTAAGACTACATGCCTCATCACAGCCTGGGGAAATAAAATACTCCTTTTTCCTTTTTCATTTAACAATTTGTTTATGCGTGTGTTCCAGTGGATAACACTTTGCAATGGTTATTTACTAATCAGTGTTTCTGCCCTACTATATGTTGTTGAACTCCTCCAGGCAGTTACTCAATCCTACTGATCTACCTGTTCCTTGGGGCTATCAAACTTATTAACACACAATAAATGCTCAGTAATTTTTATAAAATCATAATTAAATTTAAAGAAAAAGTGTATTGCTTTAAAATTTTGACCCTTAGGTAAGTGCTATCTGGATTTTAACTCCTCACAGAAGAAATGCTATTGTTGGCCGGGCGCGGTGGCTCAAGCCTGTAATCCCAGCACTTTGGGATGCCGAGGCGGGTGGATCACGAGGTCAAGAAATCGAGAACATCCTGGTCAACATGGTGAAACCCCGTCTCTACTAAAAATAAAACAATTAGCTGGGCACGGTGGCGCTTGCCTGTAATCCCAGCTACTCAGGAAGCTGAGGCAGGAGAATTGCCTGAACCCAGGAGGTGGAGGTTGCGGTGAGCCGAGATCGCGCCATTGCATTCCAGCCTGGGTAACAAGAGCGAAACTCTGTCTCTTAAAAAAAAAAAAATACTATCGTTTTACCTGTTTATCCTATATCAGGATAACTTGCCAAATTCATATGTTTAGTTCTAACTCATCGTTTCTTATATTGATAATTACATATATAATTATTTTGATTGTACAGATTAGGAAATGAAGCATATATATCTTTAAATCTTCATACCCTTTTATTTTTAAAATTTTACTGATTAACCAGAATTTCTGGTTAACATGTTGAAAATAGAAAGGTTAGTTGGCAAATACGTTTAATTACCCCCTCCTTTAAAAGCATGCTTCCAAGAATTTATCATTAAATTTCTTGCCGTGGTTGAGAGTATAAACATGAAAATCAGAGTGCACAAGATTTTATCCTAACTGCCTCAATTACTAAATGTGCAATCCTGTAATAATTTAACTCAATCTCACAATGCTTTCATATCTTCACTTTTAAAATCAATATAATAATCAGATTAAATGGTATAATACATGTAGAGTGCTTAGAACAGTGTCTAGATTATAATGCCATCAATAAACATCAATTATTATCATTTTTTTTCACTTTACTGGAGTTCACATTCGCAAGCCTAACATTTCTACATGCTCAATTTGCCCAACTATTTAACTGCTTGTTTCTTCATCAGCCCTTACATACTACATTACCTTTTATTTATTCTTTATTCTTTCTTTCTTTTTTTTTTTTTTTTTGAGACAGAGTTTCGCTGTTGTTACCCAGACTGGAGGGCAATGGCTGAATCTCGGCTCACCGCAACCTCTGCCTCCTGGGTTCAGGCACTTCTCCCGCCTCAGCCTCCTGAGCAGCTGGGATTACAGGCACGTGCCACCATGCCCAGCTAATTTTTTGTATTTTTAGTAGAGACGGGGTTTCACCATGTTGACCAGGATGGTCTCGATCTCTTGACCTCGTGATCCACCCGCCTTGGCCTCCCAAAGTGCTGGGATTACAGGCTTGAGCCACCGCGCCCAGCCTATTCTTTCTATCTCAAAGGCAACTTTCTAAAACATTCATTTGTGGCAACTTCCCTAATCAACATGTAAATTTTAAAAAATTTACTATATAAAGCTAAACTATTTTCTCTTTTCCTTCTATGATATTATGGTGGTTTAACCCATTCTCATGGCTTAAGTACAGTCTACTGGATGGTAGTGTGCTTGTATTTATATTTTCATGCCAAAATACCTTCTGATCTCAAGACTTAGGCACTAATTACTTATTTGACATCTTCATTGTGTTTAATAAGCATCTAAAATGTCAAATGTTCAAAACAGAACACCTGATAACTCTTCCTACGAGAATAACTTTCTTCCTACTCTCTCACCCATTGCAATAGTTACCAAGTCTGTTTTTCCAGTAGTTCAGATCAAAACAAATTGGAGTCATCTTTTTTTCACTGCAATATCTGATACTTGAACAAATTTTTTTGACCCTCCTTACAGAAATATATCTAGAATTTGACCACTTCTGATTCACCCCAAGTCTATATTACGCTATATCTACCACTGTCAGCGACTGAATTCTGTAATAATGAGCATTTGGTCATGTTGTCTTCACTCTTGTTTCTCTATAGTCTCTAACCCATGTGGCAGTCAACATGCTTCTGTTTTTGTTTTTTGTTTGTTTGTTTTCCTTGAGCTTAATGAGAAACCAGTCAATGTATTTCTTTAAATATGTAAGTCAGATCATCTCATTTATTTGCCATTAATCTGAATGCCTCCTTCCTCACTAAGACTACAATGCAAAAACTTCCCTGTGGTGTACAAAGCCTTACACAATTAGCTTACACACTGAACTTGTCAACTCAGAAACTGTCTTCTAACATGTAAAATGTTTTAATCATATCAGTCTCCTCATTACTCTTGGAATTGACAAAGTTAACTCCTATTTCTCACAAGTTTTACACATTTCTTTGCCTGGGATGCCCTTCCTCAAAAATCTTCACAAAACTAACTTCTGATCATTTAAATACTTTCTTGAACATAAAAGTTGTAGAGATTATTTCTGATCACCATATATAAAACATCCTAGTCCAGTCACTGTCTATACTATTACCCTGTTTTATTTTCTTTATGGAATTTATATTACCTGAACTATATAATTCCGATAATATAAACATGTCTCCCACCATCCATAACCCATTTACTTCATTTGATTCTAGCATACATGTATAACAGTATCTGGATTGTTAACTTACATGCCTGAGGGAAATAATCATTAACCATACCATAGTTTTTATGTGTGGTTCATTTTGCCTTTAGTTTTATAGACAGATTTATCTTCAAAGTTATGTTTCCCCTTTTCCTTCACGCTCTTCAGTGATGTCATTTCATACATTTGTAAAAGGGTTAGACCCCCTTTTCATTGTCTGCATTCTTTCCTGGCTGGAATTTCAAACTGCTCCTGACATACACACACAGAGTGAGAAAGAGACATGTATGTACAGGTATATTAACTAGGTTAAAATTAAGATTTGCTCTTTGTATTGTAAAGTTCTACAGGTTTTAAAAAGCATAATGTTATATATCTTTTATAACAGTGTCATACAGTATATTCACCTAAAAACCACCTGTTAGCCCATTCAACTTCCCTCACTCCCAAGGCCCTGGAAACTACTTAGATGTTTAACTCTATAGTTTTGCTTTTTCTGAAACATTGTCTAATTGAGATCACACAGTCTATAGCCTTTTCATACAGGATTATTTTAATTAGCAATATGCATTTAATGGTCCTTCATGGCTTTTTGTGGCCTGATAGCTCATTTTTATTGCTAAATAATACTCCACTCTAATAAATACAATCATTTATCCACTCAAATATTAAAAAACATATTTTATGCTTCCAGGTTTTAGCAATTATAAATAACATTGCTATAAATACATTCAAGTGCAGATTTTTGTATAGACATAAGTTTTCAACTTTGAGTAAATACCCAGGAACACACCTCATTGTTAGATCATGTAGTAGTACTGTTTTTAGCTTCATGAGTATTTGATAAAAGAGTCAAAGATGGCCTTTGTATATTGGCCCCTAAATTGTTTATTTCTTCATTGCCCAATGAGACCCATTCACTCACAAAGCCATCAGTTAAGCTCAACCTAAACAACCAAATTTTAATCATTAGAGCTCGCTTACTTTGCACACTACATGAAAATAGATCTAGCATCTGTTGTCTGTTAATAACACAGAGCTTATGATGCAAGATCCCATGTAACTACTGCCCTTCAGAGTTTCTAATCTAGATACAGCTGGCTGTACTACTGAGACAACACCTAGACACAGAAATTCCCTTTCCAATCCTTCCTTTTCCCTTAAAAATTTTCTTGTTCTGCCCACTACTGCAGGAAGCCCCCTTCCATGTAACCTGGTCCACCCAATAAATATTGTTGTCTGTTACTGTTACACGTCTTGTTCCTTGTACAGTCTCCCCAAATTCCTTGAACCTTCTACAGTAAGAAACAACCACACTGTCTTCTAAAGTGGATATACTATTTTGCATTCCCAGCAGCAATGAATGACATGCCTCTTACTCCCCATCCTGGCTAGCATTTGGCATATTCAGCGTTTTTAATTTTACCCATCCTTACAGGTATGTAGAGGAATCTTGATTTAATTTAAAATTCCTAAATAAAAATGATATTGAATATTTTTATATGTCTATTTGCTATATCTGTATCTTCTTTAGTGAGGTGTATGCTCAGATTTTTGATGATATTTTATTGATTTGTTTTATTACGGTTTCATTTGGGGAGTTTTAAAATGTTTCATTATTTCTTTATTTTACAGTACTACTACCACACTGAATAGAAGTTTAAAAAACTTGTTTATGAGTTGTTTGGCTGTTATGTGTTTTGCGAATATTTTATCCCTGTCTGTGGCTTGTATTTTTATTCTGCAGTAGAGTCTTTTGAAGAGTAGATTTTTAATTTCAACAGACTAAGTTATCAGATATTTTTTGTAATTTTTATTTTGCATATAAAAATTCATTGCCAAACCAAAGATACAACTTTATCATTATACAATGATAAATGCAACCCGAGATCACCTAGATTCTTTTCTATGTTATCTTCCAGAAGTTTTCTAGTAATTCATTAATATCTTTACCTTTAACCTAACTTAGTTTTTATATTCAAAGTAGGTTTCTTGTAGACAATGTATAGGTGGGCCTTTTCTCCCGTCCTTCCTTTCTTCCTTCCTTCCCTTCCCTTCCTTCCTTTTTTCCTTCTTTCCTCCTTCCTCCCCCTTTTCCCTCCTTTCTTCTTTCCTTCCCTCCTTCCTCTTCCTCCCTCCTCCTTTCTTCATCCCATCCTTCCTTCCCTCCCTCCTTCCCTGGTCCCTCCCTCCCTCCCTTCCTTTTGTATTTCCTTCCTTCCTCTTTTTCTCTTTCTCTTTGTCTCTTGCTTTTCTCCTTTTGCCTTCCTTTCCTTCCCTTCCCTTCTTCCCTACCCTTCCCCTCTTCTTTTCCCTTCTCCTCTTCTTCCCTTCCCCTCCCTTCTTTTCTCTTCTCTTTCCTTTTTTTTTTTTTTTAAATAGGGTCTTACTCTTTCCCTTAGGCTAGAGTGTAGTGGCAAGATCATGGTTTGAACTCCTGGGCTCAAGCAATCCTGCCTCAGCCTCCAGAGCAACTGTGACTGTAGGCATGCGCCACTGCACCTGGATAATTTTTGTAGAGGGAAGGTCTCACTATGTTGCCCAGGCTGGTCTCAACCTCCTTGACTCAAGTGATCCTCATGCCTCAGCCTCCCAAAGTGATAAGATTATAGATCATAAGACACTGCATGCCTGGCCAGGTCTTGTTTTTTAGTCACTCTAATTGCCTTTGTTTTTAATTGTTGCATTTAAGGTGACTGTTTATATAATTTGTTTAATACCTACCATGTTGCTGTTTTCTATTCATTGCACATATTCTCGTTTTTTTTATTTTTCCACTATTCTTCTGTCTCTACTGGTTATAACTGAGCATTTTATACAGTTTTATTTTGTTTCTTCACTTAGCATATCAATTATACCTCTTTTAAAATTTTGTTATTGGTTACCCTAGAGTCTGCAATAAATCTTTACAACTAATTTAAGTCCACTTTTAAATAACACTTTATGAGGAATGCAGGTGCCTTATAACTTTAATTTATTCTGTCTCCTACACACTTTCTCTATCGATGTAGACCTGAGTTTCTGACCTATATCATTTTCCTCTCTGAGGAACATCTTTTAATATTTCTTGCAGGACAGGTCTACTGGCAATAAATTTCCTCAGTATTTGAAAACGTTTTTGTTTCCTTCACTTCTGAAGAATAAATTTACTGGTGTAGTAAATTCATACATCTCTTTGTTTCTTTGGCATTCATTTTAAGTATAAGTTGAATTTTCTCATTCCAGAAGAAAGATTTAGTTGTCCTTGGCACAGTTTTATATATTCCCCTTCATTTCAGATTTCTGGGTATCAGTTTCCTATGTGACTGGAATTTTTTGATGGGCCTAAGAAAATTATTGATTTTTGGTATATTCCTATTTTTCCTTGTAGAATACAAAATTATTGTAATTTTTAATGTTTCAAATATTAATGAAATTTCATACATGCGAGGGCTTCATATTGCAAGCAGATTCTTATGCTATGGTTCCTCTTTATTTTTCCCATGTATCACATTGCTTGAAACTCTTCAACAAATTTCACTCCTCTTTTCCTTATTCATTTTTTCTCTGTAGTGCTTCCTTTCTCTAATTCAGCCATTCTTTCCTTTCCTTTTCAATAAACTTCTACTCCCCTCTTCAATAATCTTTTCCTTTTCTTTCTTATTTTGAACAGCCTCTCCATTACAAAATCAGAAGATTTCTCTCTATAATCACTTTTCTTCTACTCTTCATCCTTTCTTTATTTTCTTTAAGCAATAAAAGAGAGAAAAAGTAAAACAAGGCTGGGTGTGGTGGCTCATGCCTGTAATCCCAGCAGTTTGGATGGCTGAGACAAGTGGATCACAAGGTCAGGAAATCAAGACCATCCTGGCCAACATGGTGAAACCCCGTCTCTACTAAAAATACAGAAATTCGTTAGGCATGGTGGCTGTGCGTGCCTGTAATCCCAGCCACTCAGGAGGCCAAGGGAGGAGAAACGCTTGAACCAGGGAGTCAGAGGTTGCAGTGAGCTGAGATTGCCCCATTGCACTACAGCCTGGAGACAAAGTGAAATTCCATCCCCCTCAAAAAATAAGAAAGAAAACAAAATGAAGTCAGCTTACATTTAAAGACTAGTCATTAGCCTCAAAAGCCTCTGAAATGAAATAAATTGACCCTCAGAATCACTATAGAAATTTATGGTGGACATTTCTTCATTTGTTTATTAAATATTTTATCCAGTCCAAGAATTCAATATAAAGGACTAATTTTATTTTATTTTTATCATCTGTTTTGTGTAATTGGTACTACTGCAACACTATTATTTTCCTATTTTCCTTTGCAATTACACATTTTCAACCACATTGTGTTCTAAATAGAGTTCTGTGGGTTTTTCTGAGAACCTACCATTTATAGCATTGTTTCCATGAGAAAGTTACTCCCTAGTTCTAAACAACTAGCTATACAAAATTTTTTGTAGACAGGTTATTTATAAAAGTGATAAAGTGTTCTCTGCTTCCTACTCTGATCTCCTCCTCCCCATTAATCAAAGAAAAGACTGGATGCCAATTTGTCTCACAAGACCAGACACAAATTCTGTTTCTAATAATAACAATGGCATTCATTTAATTAATGCCTACTCTGGGTCATGTAGTAACCTGTGTGAAGTACAATATAGTTGTTAACCATTTAATTTTTCAAAAGAATCATATTAATTATTATTATCACACCTTACATGTGAAAAAATTGAGGCTCAAGTTGATTAGGAAAATTTCTCAAAGTCATAATGTTTCTAAGTGGCATAACTAACATTTCAACTGATTCCTGTGAATGCATACAACACTAGTCTAGAACTTAAAAATAATACTAATTAAATGTAAAGGCTATGTTGCTATTTCTAATTTCTCTGTTATTCTGCATATATTTAATTCCTATCATATTATATAATGCTGTCTCACCAGAACTGCACCAACCATTGGTACTCTCTGTGTAACCACAAATAAAAAGGTATTATCTACCTGTATGTCAGTTTTAGAATAGATTTCATGGGAGAATACATAAGATATTTATGCAGAGAGGAAATTTTAGCATTCTGAAGTGTTGAATATTGTAAAAGCTGATTAAAAAAAGTAAAATATCTTAATAAAAATAACAAAGGAAATGTGATTCTTCCATAGATCATAACATTATTGAGTTTTATATCTTTTTACATTTTTTATAGAGATATGAAAAACCCTTTAAAAAAATCAACAAACCCAGGATGTGTTTTTCTAAAAAAATTAAAAAAATAGATAGACCATTAGCTAGACTAATAAAGAAGAGAGAAGAATAGACACAATACAATGATAAAGGGGATATCCAGATTGAACCCACAGAAATACAAACAACAATCAGAGAATAGTATTTTTTTCTTCAAGAAGTAGGACAATGTTAAAGTGAAAGGATGGAAAATATATATGTTAAATTTTTTTT
>JAPYYA010004901.1:0-11314 GCA_028533165.1 Leontopithecus rosalia | reverse complement strand
GTTTGCTGGCGCCCACCCATGCCTTCCCTCAGTCCCTCTCATCTGATTTAGGTTCCATCTCCTGTGACCCAGTGACATGCACTTGGGAAGAGGCTGCACTGGGCATGGTCCTGGAAGGGCTCACCCCCAGATGTGGATGGAGACGGGGTGTGGGCCCCGTGGTGTCAGAGCTGTTGGGCAGCAGGGTTTATGTAGAGGCCACGTCTGGATGCACTTTCAGCTGTCTGCCGTCCCGGAGTAGAGAAGCTGCATGTGGAAGTCACATATTAATGAGCGCAAGTACCTGGTAAATTCTGGAAAAGGA
This sequence comes from Leontopithecus rosalia, assembly GCA_028533165.1. Classification (NCBI taxonomy): domain Eukaryota; kingdom Metazoa; phylum Chordata; class Mammalia; order Primates; family Cebidae; genus Leontopithecus; species Leontopithecus rosalia. Next base: position 11,010 of record JAPYYA010004901.1, on the reverse strand, counting down.
GTTCAGGAAGGAGAAATCTTTTCTATCTGATTTTTGCTACATTTGAAGCTAAACACCTTTCCTAGTTTCTTGTTTCTTGCTTGGTTCAGGGAAGACGTTCGTTCCCTCTTTCTCAGAACGCCCCTCCCGTGGAGACTGATGTTCCTGCAGGGAGTCTTGTACAGCATCTGTATTAGTGAGGAAAGCTGTAGTTTTGCTCAGAGATTGTGGCAGATTTTTTAAAGAGGTTCAAGAGGTAGAAATTATATTCATTCTTTTCCACCAATTATTATTATTATTATTATTATTTTTTTGAGATGGAGCTTTGCACTTCTCACCCAGACTGGAGTGCAGCAGCACAATCTCAGCTCAGTGCAGCCTCCACCTTCTGGGCTCAAGCAATTCTCTTGCCCCAGCCTCCCGAGTAGCTGGGATTACAGGTGTGTGCCATGAAGCCTGCCTTATTTTTGTATTCTTTTTTTTTTTTTTTTGAGACGGAGTTTCGCTCTTGTTACCCAGGCTGGAGTGCAATGGCGCGATCTCTGCTCAACCTCCGCCTCCTGGTTTCAAGCAATTCTCCTGCCTCAGCCTCCCGAGTAGCTGGGATTACAGGCGCGCGTGCCACCATGCCCAGCTAATTTTTGCATTTTTAGTAGAGACGGGGTTTCACCATGTTGACCAGGATGGTCTCGATCTCTTGACCTCGTGATCCACCCGCCTCGGCCTCCCAAAGTGCTGGGATTATAGGCGTGAGCCACCGCGCCCGGCCCTTTAATTTTTGTATTTTTAGTAGAGACGGGGTTTTACTGTGTTAGCCCGGATGGTCTTGATCTGACCTCGTGATCAACCCTCTTGGCCTCCCGAAGTGCTGGGATTACTGGTGTGAGCCACTGCGCCTGGCCTTTTGTTAGTTAATATGCTAAAATGGCGTTCCGTTTTGGTTACAGGGCGGTCATTCCTTAGTTCTCACAGATCCTGCCTTTTCCTGCCTCCTACCCCGACTTTTTTTTTTTGTCTGCTTCTGGTCCCTGCTCAGGCCCCCTGTGTGGTGGTGATTGTCTGCAGCACAGACCAGTGCCCTTTTCCTCGCCTTAAATTAGAGGAAATGGATCCCATGTTTACTGTTGATGATGATGTTTTATGAGATCTTTTTTAATATCATGTTTTTCCCAATTTCATTCTTGGCCTGAGTATTAATTATCTAGTAATTTCTTTTTTATTTTTTTATTTCTTTTTTGAGACGGAGTTTCACTTCTGTTAAGTTACTCAGGCTGGAGTGCAATGGCGCGATCTCGGCTCACCGCAGCCTCCGCCTCCTGGGTTCAGGCAATTCTCCTGCCTCAGCCTCCCGAGTAGCTGGGATTACAGGCACACGCCACCATGCCCAGCTAATTTTTGTATTTTTAGTAGAGACGGGGTTTCACCATGTTGACCAGGATGGTCTTGATCTCTTGACCTCGTGATCCACCTGCCTCGGCCTCCCAAAGTGCTGGGATTACAGGCTTGAGCCACCTTGCCCAGCCTAGTAATTTCTTAAGCTGTGTGCTGCTGAGGTATTTTCTATGACCTCTGTTGGTTGGTTGGTTTGTTTGTTTGTTTGTTTTTTGAGATGGAGTTTCACTCTTATTGCCCAGGCTAGAGTGCAATGGCGCCATCTTGGCTCACTGCAACCTCCGCCTCCTGGGTTCAGGTGATTCTCCTGCCTCAGCCTCCAGAGGAGCTGAGATTATAGGCACGTGCCACCATGCATGGCTAATTTTTTTTTAATTTGGGGTTTTTACCATGTTGATCAGGCTGGTCTTGAACTCTAGACCTCAGGTGATCCACTCACCTCGGCCTCCCAAAGTGCTGGAATTACAGGGATGCCTGGCCTATTTGTTAAATCAGTGTATAATAGTCTTAAATTTTCTTTTATATGTCACTGCTTTATTAACAAAAGAAATCAGTAAACTCCATTGGGCTTTTGCTAATACCTACATATGTAAATTTTAATGGACAAAAGTGTATTTATAGGCCAGGGTTAGTGGTGTATGCCTATAATCCTACCTTCGTGGGAGGCAGGGGCAGAAGGATTAAACACTTCCATTGAACTCAGGAGTTTGAGATCTTTCTGGGCAACCTAGTAAAACCCCATCTGAATTTTTAAAAATACTATATTTATATTTTTGAAAGTGGGTATTTATTAGAGATAGGAGTCAAAGTTTCTGTGTTTTAATCTGCCATTTTTAATGGCTTAATATTAAAAAATGTTTATAAACTAAATTGAGTACAATTTATACATTTTTAGTATTGCAAACAATGTGGTCATCATTTTAGGGACACTTGACATTCATGGATGTGGCCATAGAATTCTCCCAGGAGGAGTGGACATGCCTGGACCCTGCTCAGCAGGCTTTGTACAGGGACGTGATGCTGGAGAACTACAGGAACCTGGTCTCCCTGGGTGAGGACAGTGTCCCTTCAGAAGCCAGGATCTGCTCTAAGCCAGCTTTGCATTTTCTTTTCTGTGCCTTTTGGGAGCCCCTGAATTGCTTAACTGAGTTAGAAACCTTGTTGACTCGGAAATGAAAAGCTCTATTATGCTTTCTGGACTGGAAATGTCTCCTTTCTTCAGATGTTCTGCCCCCTTTATGATACGTCATTGGGTGGCACCAGATGACCAGTTCTTTCTTTTCTCACCTGTGCTGACAAATCAGTAGTTCTTGGAAGAGGTCTGGGTGGCTGCGTATTACAGTATTCCCTACGCATTCAGACGGAGGCAGTCTGTGGGTGAACTTGTGAAATATTTTTCTTTCTTTCTTTTTTTTTTTTGAGTCAATGGCATGGTCTTGGCTCACTGCAACTTCCATCTCCGATTACAAGCGATTCTTCTGCCTCAGCCTCCCGAGTAGCTGGGACTGCAGCCTCGTGCCAGCACACCTGACTAATTTTTGTATTTTTTTTTTCTTCTTCTTCTTCTTCTTCTTCTTTTTACAATTTTTAAATTACAGCCTCAAGCGGACTTAATTTTTTTTTTTTTTGAGACGGAGTTTCGCTCTTGTTACCCAGGCTGGAGTGCAATGGCGCGATCTCGGCTCACCGCAACCTCCGCCTCCTGGGTTCAGGCAATTCTTCTGCCTCAGCCTCCCGAGTAGCTGGGAGGCACATGCCACCATGCCCAGCTAAATTTTTGTATTTTGAGTAGAGACGGGGTTTCACCATGTTGACCAGGATGGTCTCGATCTCTTGACCTCGTGATCCACGCCCCTCGGCCTCCCAAAGTGCTGGGATTACAGGCTTGAGCCACCGCACCCGGCCATTTTTTGTATTTTTAATAGAGATGGGGTTTCAGTATGTTGAGCAGGCTGGTCTCAAACTTCTGACCTCATGATCCACCTGCCTCAGCCTTTCAGAGTGCTGGGATTACAGCTGTGAGCCACTGTGCCTGGCTGCAAGGTTATTCTTGATCCATCTGCAATATCCTCTTACACAAACATGGGGCTTGGATTTTGGAGATGCCCCAGCACATCTTGGTTCTTTCTTTTTATAAACAGGAATCTGTCTTCCTGACCTAAGTGTTATCTCCGTGTTGGAGCAAAGGAGAGAGCCCTCGACTCTGCACGGTGAACTTAAAATAGTAAAAATTCAAGACGGACGGGAATGTATCCGAAGTGTGAACACAGGTAAGAGCTCGGATGGGCAGAGTGGCAGCTATGGTTTTTATTTTTTTATTTTTTGAGACAGGGTGTTGCACTATCACCCAGACTGTAGTGCAGTGGTAGTCATAGCTCACTGCAGCCTCAAACCCCTAGCTAGACTCAAGTAGTCCTCCGGCCTTGGCCTCCCAGAGTGATAGAATTACAGCCACGTACCTTGCAAAGCCATACAATTTCTTTTTGAGACATAGTCTTGCTCTCTTACCCAGGCTGGAGTGCAGTGGTGTGATCTCAGCTCACTGTAACTTCCGCCTCCCAGGTGCAAGCGATTCTTGTGCCTCAGCCTCCCCAGTGGCTGGGAGTACAAGCATGTGCCACCACACACAGCTAATTTTTGTATTTTTAGTGGAGAAGGGATTTCACCATGTTGTCCAGGCTGGTCTCAAACTCCTGACCTCAAGTGATCAGCTGCTTTGGCTGCCTAAAGTGCTGGGATTACAGATGTGAGCCACCACGCCTGGCCGAGTGTCTTTTTTAGAGCACAAGGTATGCCTTAGCAGGAGATTCTCTAAAACCTATACACACGCCAGAAATTTTTGAATAGGAGTTCCCAGCACTTTGGGAGGCTGAGGCAGGTGGATCACCTGAGGTCAGGAGTTCGAGACCAGTCTGACCAATATGGTGAAACCCCCATCTCTAAAAGAAAAAAGAAAAAAAAATTATTTTGCTTTGTTTTATCTGACTTAGTAGCTACTATTAACATTTTTGCCAATTAAATTTATTATAGTGTATAATACGGAAATTTTTTTGTATCTTAAGAATATGCTGTTTTAAAATTGTTGCCGTCTTAATCTCAGAAATATCGTTACACTGACCTGCCGTAATTTGTTATTTAAGACTCAGGAACAGACTCAAACCATGTCTTCCTCTGTCCTGCACCACACAGCAATAAACACAGAAAACTCCTGTGACCAAATGTGAGCTTTTTCCTCTACCAATAAGTAGGCAATCATTCCTGCAGTGGATACTGGCCGGGTGCCTTTCAGTTCTGTTCTGATGCTGTGTTCCTGGAGCACGTCACATCCCACAGGTCTGGGGCTCAGTCTTCAACACTGCCCACTTCCCGACACCAGTCACAAGTCCAGGCCTCTGGAACTTTTGACCAGACCACTTCAAAAGTTGGCGCTCCCTCTTTGGGTTTGATTAATTAGCTAGAGTGATTCACAGAGCTCATGGTAATACATACTTAATGTTTGCAGGGTTTATTACACAGCATATATGTATTTTTTTTTAGATGGAATCTTGCTCTGTCACCAGGGAGGAGTACAGTGGCATGACCTTGGTTCACTGCAACCTCTGCATCCCCAGTTCAAGCAATTCTCCTGCCTCAGCCTCCAGAGTAGCTGGGACTACACGCCCAGCTAATTTTTGTATTTTTTTGTTTTTTTAAGATGGGGTTTCTTAAAAAAGAAACCCCATGTTGGTCAGGCTGGTCTTGAACTCCCGACCTCAGGTGATCTACCCGCCTTGGCCTCCAAAGTGCTTGGATTACAGGCATGAGCCACCACACCCCACTACCCAGCATATTTTAAAGGATCCAGGCCCAGTGTGGTGGCTTATATCTATAAACCAAAAATTTTTGGAGTCTAAGGCAGGTGGATTACTTGATCCTGGGAGTTTGAGACCAGCAACATAGTAAGACCATATCTTTACAAAAAAATTAAAAAATTATCCAGGCAAGGTAGTGCATGCCTTGTCGCCCCAGCTATTCAGGAGGACTGCCTGAGCCCAGGAGCTGAAGGCTGCAGTGAGCTATGATCACATCACTGCACTGCAGCCTGGGTGACACACAGCGAGACCTTATTCCAAATCAGTCGATAAGGAGAAGTTAACAGATGGAAAGAACATAGGGTCAGGTCTGGAAGGGTCCCAAGCACAAGTGCTTCTGTTCTCTGGAGTTGGCTTGTGCCACCCTCCTGGCACGTGTGAGTTCCTGCTCACCTCCCTGTCAGCCTCGGTGTGTTCAGTGTCCAGATCTCTGAACCCAGACCTTTTAGGTTTCTGTGGAAGCTTTATTACATTATGTAACTTCATTCTGTCTTTTTTGTCTTTGTGTGAATGGCTTATTTCACTTAGCGTAGTTTCTTTCAGGTTTGTAACATTTCCTTTTTTTTTTTTTTTTGAGATGGAGTCTTGCACTGTCTGCCAGGCTGGAGTGCAGTGATGGAGTCTTGGCTCACTGCAACCTCTGCCCCCTGAGTTCAAGTGATTCTCCTGCCTCAGCTTCCTGAGTAGGTGGGATTACGGGTGCCCGCCACCAATCCCCGCTAAATTTTTTTTTTGTATTTTTAGTAGAGACAGGGTTTCACTATGTTGGCCAGGCTGGTCTCAAACTCCTGACCTCGTGATCCACCCTCCTCAGCCTCCCAACGTTCTGGGGTTACAGGCCCGAGCCACCATTCCGGGCCCTTTGTCAGCATTCTTTCCCCTAAACATAAAGCAGGGCACTCTCTGGCAAGGTCTTAAGACCTATAGTCAGAAAGTTTGGGGAAGATGAGAGTCCTGCCTTGGGGCAGGTGAGAGGAGGGCAGGGGAAGGTTGGAGAGGTTCTGTTTCCTGAGTTCTGCCCCGGGGCCTGCCATACCCAGTGTTATGACAGAAGACTGTAGCAAAGGCCATGGGAGTTGCGAGCCAGGAGCTGTGCATATGTATATCATGACACCACATAGGGCTTCCTGGAAACCAACGGACAGCTATATTCTGAATAGAAATAGTGCAAGGTGGGCTTTCTGTTTTGTTTTCCTAATTATGAAGGGAAAGCCTTCATTATTTGAACACTCAGTATGATGTTACCTTTCCTTTGCTTTTTTTTTGAGACGGAGTTTCACTCTTGTTACCCAGGCTGGAGTGCAATGGCGCGATCTCGGCTCACCGCAACCTCCGTCTCCTGGGTTCAGGCAATTCTCCTGCCTCAGCCTCCTGAGTAGCTGGGATTACAGGCACGCGCCACCATGCCGAGCTATTTTTTTGTATTTTTAGTAGAGACGGGGTTTCACCATGTTTACCAGGATGGTCTCGATCTCTTGGCCTCATTATCCATCCACCTTGGCCTCCCAAAGTGCTGGGATTATAGACCTGAGCCACTGTGCCCAGCGGATGTTACCTTTTTTTTTTTTTTTGATGGAGTCTTGCTCTGTTACCAGGCTGGAGTGCAGAGTGGCACAAATCTCAGCTCACTGCAACCTCTGCCTCCCAGATTCAAGCAATTCTCCTGTCCCAGCCTCCCGAGTAGCTGGGACTACAGGCGCCCACAACCATGCCCAGCTAATTTTTGTATTTTCAGTAAAGTCAGGGCTTCACCTTGTTGACCAGGATGGTCTTGATCTCTTGACCTCGTGATCCACCCACCTCGGCCTCCCAAAGTGCTGGCGTTTTTGTTTTTTAAGATGGAGTTTTGCTCTTTTTGCCCAGGCTGGAATGCAGTGGTGCAATCTTGGCTCACTGCAACCTCCAACTCCTTGGTTCAAGCGATTCTCCTGCCTTAGCCTCCCAAGTAGCTGGGATTGCAGGTGCACGCCACCATGCCTGGATAATTTTTGTATTTTTAGTAGAGATGGGGTTTCACCATGTTGACCAGGCTGGTCTCAAACTCCTGACCTCAGGTGATCCACCCACCTTGGCCTCCCAAAGTGCTGGGATTACAGGCGTGAGCCACTGCACCCGGCGAGTGTTTGGTTTTTTAAAATTAGTTTTTTTTACTGATGGATACAACCTCAGTTGTTTTGAAAAAAAAAAAAGAAAAATAAAAAAGAAAGTAGTTTTTCTTTTGCTTGATATTCTCCATATTATTATGTATTGTTTTCCTGAATTCACTTACTTGTCTGTCCTTAGCAGCTGGGATTACAGGCACATGCCCAAATGCCCAGCTGGATTTTTTGACGTTTAGTAGAGATGAGGTCTTGCTGTGTCACCCAGGTTGCTCCTGAACTGCACTCCCACAGTCCTCCTGCCTCAGCCTCCCAAAATACTGAGATTACAGGCATGAGCCCCCATACCCAGCCTCAGTAGACATCTTAAAGCATTTGCTTTAAGTATTCTTCAAGTAAATCACAAGATCACATGTTTTTAGGTTTGGTTTCTGAAGATTTATACATTGATTTATTATTTTGTCCTTTTAGCCATATTTCCCCATCTTTTTGTAGGCCTTGTACCTCTTATTTTAGGTTTGGTAAAACTAAACTACTTCTTTTGGTTCTTTTAAATAAGAATTGTGCCAGGTGCGGTGGCTCACGCCTATAATCTCAGCACTTTGGGAGGCCGAGGTGGCTATAATCCCAGCACTTTTGGAGGCTGAGGTGGGTGGATCATGAGGTCAAGAGATCTAGACTATCCTGGTCAACATGGTGAAACCCTGTCACTACTAAAAATACAAAAATTAGCTGGGCATGGTGGTGCGCCTGTAGTCCCAGCTACTCAGGAGGCTGAGGCGGGAGAATTGCTTGAACCCAGGAGGCGGAGGTTGTGGTGAGCCGAGATAGCGCCATTGCACTCCAGCCTGGGTAACAGAAGCGAAAACTCCGTCTCAAATAAAAAAGAATTGTTCACAGGGGAACCTTTCCCAAGTAGCCTGTTGTAGAGAGTGTGGGGACACCTCAGTCCTTTTCTGGCGATGTGTCTCTCCTAGCGTTATGCATATAATTATACTATTACTAATGTCCATACCACTGCTCTTAAACGTCTTATTTTCTCTAAGGGGCTCATCCCTGCTTTCTCTGAGAAGCTTTCAGTTTCTGTTCTATTTCTCTGCCCTTTGTCTTTCTCAAAGTCACCGTAATCCCTCCGAGTCGTGCAAATTCCCCACTGCTCCAGTGCATCACGTCGCCCCCTTGTGTTTTCAGCTCTCACAATATGGACACACAACGTACACCGATACTTCTGGTGTCTGACTTGGGTGGGACAGATTCCAGCCCTTCCACCAGACTGTAAACATGCCAGAAGCATGGGCTCATGTTCTACCTTTCTTTGCTTTTCTAGGGAGGAGCTGTACATTAAGAAGCAATGCAGGAAACAAGCCTATTAAAAATCAACTTGGATTAACCCTTGAGTCACATCTGTCTGCATTGCAGCTGTTTCAAGCTGGAAGGAAAATCTACGGAAGTAATCAAGGTGAAAAGTTCACAAACCACAGTTCCTCAGTTTCACCTCTTCAAAAAATTTCTTCTAGTTTCACAATACACATTTTTAATAAATACAGAAATGGTGTTATTGACTTCCCATTAGTCCCACAAGAAGAGAAGGTAGACATTAGAGGAAAATCTTATGAATGTGAAGGTGGCAGAGCCTTTAGAGTGTCTGCAAGCCTGACTAACCATCATGTAATCCCGGCTGCAGATAAACCTTACAAATGTACTGAATGTGGCAAGGTCTTCAGTCGCAATTCACACCTTGTAGAACATTGGAGAATTCATACTGGACAGAAGCCTTACAAATGCAGCGAATGTGACAAAGTGTTTAATCGCAATTCAAACCTTGCTCGGCATCAAAGAATTCATACTGGAGAGAAGCCTCACAAATGTAATGAATGTGGCAAAGCATTTAGAGAGTGTTCAGGACTTACTACCCATCTCGTAGTCCATACTGGAGAGAAACCTTATAAGTGTAATGAGTGTGGCAAGAACTTTAGGCACAAATTTTCTCTCACCAATCATCAGAGAAGTCACACTGCAGAAAAACCTTATAAATGTAACGAATGTGGCAAGGTCTTTAGTCTGCTTTCATACCTTGCACGGCATCAAATAATTCACAGCACAGAGAAGCCTTATAAATGTAATGAATGTGGAAGAGCATTTCGCAAGCGTTCCGGCCTTATGGCCCATCTACTCATCCATACTGGAGAGAAACCTTACAAATGTAATGAATGCAGCAAGGTCTTTGGGCGCAAATTATACCTAAGCAACCATCAGAGAATTCATACTGGAGAGAGACCTTACAAGTGTAATGCATGTGGCAAGGTCTTCAATCAAAATCCACACCTCGCACGACATCGGAAAATTCACGCTGGAGAGAATTTGCTGCGCACCTTCCAGATGCAATGAATGTGACAAAGTCTTTAGTTAAAATTCATACCTAGCACAATGGAAGACTCGGGAGAAAAACCTTACAAATACCGTAAAATGTGGTAAATAATTTAGTTTGCATTCAAGCCTTATGACCCATCTATCTGTTGATCCACCCTGAAAGGAAACCTTACAAATGTCAAGCTAATAACATATATATAAATAATATATAAAGAGAGAACAGGGCTGGGCACGATAGCTCACACGTGTAATCCTAGTAGTATGGGAGGCCGAGGCGGGCGGATCATGAGGTCAGGAGTTGGAGACCAGCCTGGCCAACATGGGGAAACTCTGTCTCTACTAAAAATACAAGTAGTGGCACGTGCCTGTAATCCCAGCTACTCGAGAGACTGAGGCAGATCACTTGAACCCGGGAAGCACTGGGATTACAGGTGTGAACCACCATGCCCATCCTAGTTTAAATTTTTCTTAGTGTGAACGAAGACATCCTTTTTACCAGGAGGATGATTTATAGCACAGAGTAATGTGCCGTTAGGATTTGAAGGTGGAAGCAGCCAGAACCGTGTGTGTGAGTGTGAGAGACATAACACACTTTTGGGTGCACACACTTAGGTAAGTATGATTTTGAGTAACCTCACGTAGTACTTGAGTTGTTCTTTGTACTCTGGAGTAGGATGCTTACGTGGGGAAAGTGACAGTTTGTGAGTAGCAGTGCCATTTCAGCCTTGTACACCCTCACATGTATGCCACTGTTCATGAGCATGCCCTGTATTATGTTTCTCTATGCCTCTTTCTTGTGTACCAGTAAGACCCATGGTGTGCACCTTCATTTTCATGCAGCAAAAAGAAATAGTAATACAACAAATATTATGAAATAAGGCCTGGCCTTGGGGGTAGAAATGCTGTAACATCATTTCTTCTTGTACCTGTACTCAGTGACGTAATTTGAAAGTGTTCATGTTCATCGGTCTTTGAAGTGTAAGCACACAGGGAATTTTGTTTTGCTACATTAACTAGAAACGTCATACAGTCACCCTCACAAGTGTTTTGGTGGGCCGGGCGCGGTGGCTCACGCCTGTAATCCCAGCACTTTGGGAGGCCAAGGCGGGTGGATCACGAGGTCAAGAGATCGAGACCATCCTGGTCACCATGGTGAAACTCCGTCTCTACTAAAAAACTACAAAAAAATTAGCTGGGCATGGTGGCGTGTGCCTGTAATCCCAGCTACTCGGGAGGCTGAGGCAGGAGAATTGCCTGAACCCAGGAGGCGGAGGTTGCGGTGAGCCGAGATCGCGCCATTGCACTCCAGCCTGGGTAAC
>JAPYYA010004900.1:0-11317 GCA_028533165.1 Leontopithecus rosalia | reverse complement strand
CAATGGCCCGATCTCGGCTCACCGCAACCTCCGCCTCCTGGGTTCAGGCAATTCTCCTGCCTCAGCCTCCCGAGTAGCTGGGATTACAGGCACACGCCACCGGGCCCAGCTAATTTTTTTTTGTATCTTTAGTAGAGACGGGGTTTCACTATGTTGACCAGGATGGTCTCGATCTGTTGACCTCGTGATCCACCAGCCTCGGCCTCCCAAAGTGCTGGGATTACAGGCTTGAGCCACCGCGCCCGGCCAAAATTCAAATTCTTAAAATAAAACATTGAGTTCTTCATTCACATAAGCCACGTGTTAAGGACTTGATAGCTGCATGTGGCTACTGGGTCAGGCAGTACAGCCATAGAACATTTCTACCATTGCAGAATGGGCAGCATTGTCCCGCTTGTCACCGCCTGCGTAGTCCGCAAGCACCTCAAACTCTTCGTGCGGCACACATATCATCAGCAGAATGCTGGTGTATGTGGAAAAGTGTGGCAAAGAGAAATGAGGGTGTAGCGACAAAGATCCTTTCAGTTACTAAGTCCTATAACACTCATCTCAAACAGACTTCAGTAATAAAGGGGGTTTGGCTGAGTATGGTAGTTCACACCTGTAATTCCAGCACTTTGGGAGGCTGAGGTGGGCGGATCACTTGAGGTGAGGAATTCGAGACCAGTCTGGCCAACATGACAAAATCCCATCTCTACTAAAAATACAAAAAAAATTAGCTGGTTGTGGAGGCAGACACCAGCTACTTGGGAGGTTGAGGCAGAAGGATTGCTTGAACTTGGGAGACGGAGATTTCAGTGAGCTGAGATCACGCCACTGCACTCCAGCCTGGGCAACAGAGCAAGACTCCATTTCAATATAATAATAATAATAATAATAATTGGATGATGATGATGATAATAATAATAATAATAGGGGTTTATTGAGCCACACAACTAAATGGTCCAAAGGAGGGATGTTCCAGTTACTCAGCAATGTTATCAAAGGTCACCTCTCTATGTTACCCTGCAGGAATAGTTTTGACTTCATCCAAAGGTGAGCACCACTTGTGGATACAAAGTGGCTGCCAGCAGCTCCCGAAGTAGCAACATTGCTCGCCCTTGTCCGGAGGGCGATCGAGGATCTTCCTCAGCATCTGCAATCGAAGTCTTGGAACCTCTCTGATTGGACCAGCCCAAGCCACATGACTGTGTCTGAGCCAATCACGATGGCCAGGGCCAGGGCCGAAAGCATTGATTGGCCTGGACTCATGTTCCTTCCCCGGAGCTGGGGTCATGTGGAATAAACTTTTCCTGACTCACAGGGATCCTCAGAAATTGGGAGCTGTTGGGAGAGGAATAACCTGGATGCTGAGGAGGCGCCCACAGATACCTAAGAGAGAGGGGAAGGTACGGTTTTAAAAGGAGATGGAAGTGCGTTAATGTGTGATGTCCTTTCTTTTTACATGTTATAATCGGGACTTGGGTACTGTGGGTTGACTGAAGAAGCCCAAGCCACAGCCACCGCAGAGCCGTGCGTCTTTCGGTCTGGGACCGGGTTTCTTCTGTCTCGTGTGTTTCGTAAGGAAAGCTTTTGCTTCCCAGCTGCAGAAATGATACCTTCCAGGGGGACTAGAGGACCAGCACTTGCGGTGTTTCTTTCAAAGCTCAAATAGAGTGAGTGGAAAGCGTATGTATCAACATTTACTATGATATTCTTTTTCTCAAAATGGGAAAAGAAATACAAAGAAACACAATTTTACCTCTAAAAGTGGTATTTTCCCTCAAAGAAGGGAATGAAGGCAGAAAGAGATAGCCCAGGGAATACAGTACCATCTATCTCCAGTTTAGACTGGCGAAAAGCAAAACTGCTTCTATAATGGCACAGGAAATTATCCTATGTGCCAAAATTAGAATAGGCAGCTTTTCTATTAATTTTTACATTATTTTATGTGTTTGCCGGTAATTCATATTACCTATAACAAAAGCACCATCTTCCTGAAAGTTCTGGTAAAAATACACTTCAATTCACAGGGCAGACGTTGGTAAAGCCACGTCTTTTCAGAAAGTGTGAATCAAGACAAGTATTCACATGTATTAGACCAAGGCTACTGTCATAGCTACACATAATGAGCATCTTCAGCATAGGATGAGTGGCCTTGCAAACTCTGTGAACAAATAGTCACTTTATTCAGAGAACCTTATAAACCCCATTTAGCTTAAAGTAGTTTGTCATGCCCGGAGGGTCTCTATTGGAGGAGCTTCAATTTTCTTATAAGAAATGTGCTGGGAAGAATTAGCCAGAGGATATCCAAATTCCCTTCCTGCACAAATGCAGAAAAGTATTTTTCTTTGACGTTCCTTGAGATTTTTTTTTTCAAAGCCTAAGCATTTGAAATGTGTCCATCAGGGGAAGACTTTCTGACAATTGTTTATGAAACTGTGAGAAGTGGTGGAATAGGAGACAGCCACTTTTAGAAATAAAATTGTGTTCCTTAAAAAGATACGTTGAAGACCAGGCATGGTGGCTCAGGCTTGTAATCCCAGCACTTTGGGAGGCCGAGGCAGGCAGATCACTCAAGGTCAGGAGTTCGAGACTAGCCTGGCCAACTTGGTGAAACCCTGTCCCTACTAAAAATACAAAAATGTAGCTGGGTGTGGTGGCATGTGCCTGTAGTCCCAGCTAACTCAGGAGGCTGAGGCAGGAGAATCACTTGAGCCCCAGGGGCAGAGGTTGCAGTGAGCCAAGATCATGCCACTGAACTCCAGCCTGGGTGACAGAGACTCCATCTAAAAATAAATAAATAAATAAATAAATAGTATGTTGAAATCTGAATCCTGCATGGGACCTTATTTGGAAATGAGGTCTTTGCAGATGTAGTTAAGTTAAGATGAAGTCATACCAAATTGGGGTGGACCCTAATCTAATGACTGGTGTCTTTATAAGAAGAGATCATTTGGACACAGAGGGGAGAGCAATCTGTGATGATGGGAGCAGAGATGGCAGTGGTGCACATGGAACCAAGGAACACCAAGGACTGCCCACGACTACCAGAAGCTTACAAGAGGCAAGGGAGAATTCTTCCCTAGAGCCTTCAGGTGGTGCACAGTTCTGCTGACACCTTGATCTTGGACGTCCAGCCTCCAGAACTGTGAGAGAATGAATTTCTGTTTTTTTGAGACAGAATCTGGCTCTGCTGCCCAGGCTGGAGTGCAGTGGCACGATCTCGGCTCACTACAACCTCTGCCTCCTGGGCTTAAGTGATTCTCCTGCCTCAGCCTCCTGAGCAGCTGGGATTATAGGTGTGCACCACCACGCCCAGCTAATTTTTTTTTGTATTTTTAGTAGAGATGGGGTTTCACCATGTTGGTCAGGTGGGTCTCGAACTCCTGACCTCATGATCCACCTGCCTTGGCCTCCCAAAGTGCTGGGATTACAGATGTAAGCCACCTATGCCTGGCCGAATTTCTGTTGTTTTGATCCACCCAGTTTGTTGTCATTTGTCATGGTGGTCCTACAGAGCTCATACAGCCTGGACAAGCTCTAAGGTCTATTTTCAGGCAAAGCAAGACCTATGTTCTCTCCCTCCTTGACTCTGCAGAGAAACTCATGTCCTTAAACTACCAGATGGACTCAAAGTGACCGCACAAATGTTTCACTCTCCTGTGAAGGCCACCTGCCAGAGTCACTGTTGCTTTTCTCCTTCCTAACCTCAAAGAACCCCAACCTTTATTGTCAACTTTCGCCAACTGGACACCACAATTTAATTAGGAAAGGGGAGATTTAGACAGAGAGACAATACAGCTGTGGGTTTTCTGGGCATGAAATAGCTCCTGAACCCAAGAAAAATTTCAGGTACCAGTGGAAGGGCATTGATGACAAACCTGCCTCTGCCATTTGCTTGCTGGGGCTTTGGATAAAACACCTGACTGCTGGGAATATCGAGCTGCTCATCTTTAAAATGGGTCTATCGTTCCTACCTGGCTGATTGCTTAGGGTTGTTTGGGGAGCAATTGAGAACATGAGTGAACCCAATTGAAATGGAAATTGCATGTGAATCTAAGGCATTGATTTTTATCAGGGAGGCTACAAAACCGTTTTTCAGTGAGAGAGGGAGAAAGTATGAGAGGGAGATGCTACTGAAATTTAGTACCGGTGCATTTCTCAGGCAGAGCTCAGGATGAAGAAATTTATTTGCTCAAGGTCAACCAGCAAATGCTGGAGAAAACCCACAATCAGAATTTGAGGGTCTAAAATTGTGCACGTGCTCCTGTTCCTACCTTCTCACTGACTCCTTCCCTCCAAACTGCCCTACATATTTTCTTTTGAGACAAGAGTCTTGCTCTGTTGCCCAGGCTGGAATGCGATGGCACGATCTCGGTTCACTGCAACCTCTGACTCCCAGGTTCAAGCGATTCTCCTGCCTCAGCCTCCCAAGTAGCTGGGACTACAGGCATGCACCACCACGCCTGGCTAATTTTTGTATTTTTTAGTAGAAATGGAGTTTCACCATATTGGACAGGCTGGTCTTGAACTCCTGACCTTGTGTCTGCCCATCTCAGCCTCCCAAAGTGCTGGGATTACAAGCATGAGTCACAGCGCCCAGGCTTATAATAATAATATATATATATATTTTTTAGTAGAATGTGGGTTTCATCAGGTTGGCCAGGCTAGTCTTGAACTCCGGACCTTGAGTGATCCACCCGCCTTGGCCTCCCAGAGTGCTGGGGTTACAGGCATGAGTCACTGCACCTAGCTCGTATATTCTTTTCTAAATTGCTTTTATAATTGAGGAAACTTCTGTCCCTGCTTCTCCTCTCTTAATTCCTGTTCCCCTCTCTGTCCTTCCTTTCTCCCATCTTCTTTACCTCCCTCTCAAACCCCATCTTTCCTTTGAAAAGTTTTAAGCAGAATGAATTCAGTGTTCTCAGCCGAGTTCCAGCATAAAGAGCTCACTATGCACTTCAACGGAAATTATCTCCTTTGAGGAATCCCCACTTTAATCTCCTCCAAGACAGGTTTTTGTGGTGTTAGAACAAAATGACACAATACTCTTCAAGCTAAAAGCCTTATTAAGTAGCATTCAGAAAATCTTGCAGCTTCCTCATAATTGGAGGCTTAATTGGGTGGGTTTAATAACATTTGGTTATTAGGGCTAAACAAATATTCCAGCATAATTGACTCAACTCTTTTCTTGGGGGGGCACTTATCACCTCTAATATTGTTGTGATTAAAAAGATACATCCTGGCTAAGACATTGTTTCATGTAATGCGTGTCTCAGTAGGATTGGAAGGAGCGTATCTCTGGCCAACAGCTTCATGGCAGATTTGGTCACAGACATGATCACAGTCCAGGAGAGCATCTCTTTCATCTGAGGACTCTTGTGATCCAGTGAAAAGCTTGATTGTTTCCAGGGGACCAGTTTCAAGACCTGATTATGGGTACGGGGGAGAGACAGTTGGGTTGGACCATGTCATATCATTTCCTCACTGGAGATAATAGCCAGCATTCTAGGCTGGAAACCTCTCCGCCCCTTAAGAACCATAAGACTTCAGGAAAAGGT
This sequence comes from Leontopithecus rosalia, assembly GCA_028533165.1. Classification (NCBI taxonomy): domain Eukaryota; kingdom Metazoa; phylum Chordata; class Mammalia; order Primates; family Cebidae; genus Leontopithecus; species Leontopithecus rosalia. The sequence continues at coordinate 5,774 of JAPYYA010004900.1, read as the reverse complement.
GGGGGTCCCTGGGTTCTCAGCAGGGGAAGGAAGGATAATAATGACTGCCTTTACCTCTCACATAAGGAAAGGAGTATGAACACCAGCTTTGAAATTAAATGCAAAACCCTATGCAAACGGGAAGGGCTACTGTCAGGGCTGCTGGTGATCTTGGAGAGGTTTGTCTGGGGTTGAGAGAGGTTCCCTGTACTATTGCTCTCTTTGACTTGAACTCCAAATGAGTCCTCCAACTTAGTCCCTTCAGGAGCTGGCCTTGACATTCCCATCCAAATGGGACCCTTCAGTCCTCCTGACACACCCTCCCTTGTTGATTTTGCACCAGAGGAAGCAAGGTCTTTCTTAGCAAATCTAGTTTGTCCCTGCTTGTCTCTGCAGCCCCCTTTGGTTCGCCTGCCCCCGTGGCTACCCAGGTCTTACTCTCTGAAGGTGAAGCCTTAGGGGACCTGGTGAGGGGTACGGGGTCCTGGCTGCACACCTGGAGTACCTCAGGTCTCTCCTGCCACCAGTGCAAACTCTAACCTGCTGTCCAAGGCACTGCTGCCCCCGTGCTGTGATTTCTCAGGAATGTGGAGACCACACTTGTGTTTCTGCCTTTGACCAGAACCAGGCCACGCACCTTACTCCTGTCAAATCATTCTTCCTTCCTGGGAGCTGGGGAAACATGGGGGGTGTGAGGAGGGGGCCCTTAGGTCCCCGCAGCCATGAGGTTCCTGCTGTGGGTCTCTGATATGACCTTCCCCTGTGCGGGTGGGAGGAGCATCCCTGGAAGGTGCCCTTGGCCAGAGCCCCCACTTCCCTGTGTTGGCACCTGTTCTGAGGATCTGATACAGGGAAAAGTGGCAAGAACATGGCGACCCAGGAAGATTTGGGGCAGGAAGATTCTGCTGGCAGTCCTTCATGAGGAGAGCCAGGCGTCTTTACTTCTGCCAACTCTTGCATCCACCCGTAGCCCCTTCAACCTCCAGCAGAAAGAAAAACCTCCTCCTCTCTAAGAGCAGCTCTGGGCCAGCCTCCTAGGGCCATGAAAATCATCCATGGCCACCCCTGCCCCAGTGCAGCTCCAAACTGTGGGAAACGTGTTAAATCAAGAACGTGTTGCTGGGTGTGATGGCTTGCACTTGTAATCCCAGTACTGCGGGAGGTGGAGGCTGTGGCGGGAGGATCGCCCAAGGACAGGAGTTGGAGACCAGCCTGGGCAACACAGAGAGATTCCATTTCTACAGATAATTAGCTGGGGGAATGGCACGTGCCTTTAGCTACTTGGGAGGCTGAAGTGAGAGGATCACTTGAGCCCAGGAGTTCAAGGTTACAGTGAGCTGTGATTGTACTGCTCACTGCATGCACTGCAGGCTGGGCAACAGAGTGAGATCATCTCGGAAAAAAAGAAAATGAACAGGCACATCCGTCACACTAGAGCCTGCTCAAGGGGCAAGAATTGAACTGGGCTTAAGAATCCAGGAAATATAAGGTTTCCTGTGAGCCCCTTTGTCACAGCACATACCCGGTTCTTCTGGATTCTCAAGATGGAAGCCTGGGAGCCACTGCAATTCCTCCTTCTTCTGCTACCGTAAGCCCTCTTCAGTCATTGATCAGCCAGTGACTTCAGTCAATTCCATCTCCTGCATTTCCTCCAGGTCCAGGTCCTGATGTCTGGCCCCAGCATCAGGCCTGAGTCTGAACCTGGTATCGCTCATCTGATTTGCCTCTCTGCCATTTGCCCTCTGTCTCCAGCCCATCTGCTCACACCGGCTGCATGTGACCATGTCACTCACCTACTCAGGACACCTGGTGATTCCCTCTTGCCCCTAGACTCTACTGCCCGATTTCCACAGCCCTGTAGGGCCTGGCCCTGGTGGCAGGGGTTCACCTGGGGCAGCCCTGGCCCTTACCCGTCACCTTTTCTGCCATGTTACTGTCCTCAGTTCAGAAGCATGCCTTCTTTTTTCTACACTGTAACATTTCTGAAATCCAGAAATTTCAGAAAATACATCTGGCACAGACACTTGCATCTGAAAATGGACACCTATCCTTAGTATTTCGGTTCCTCTGCCCCCCTGAGAAGTTGTTAAAAAATCACTATAATCGTCAGTGTGGCCAGAGTGACAAGCGGCTGGAGTAACAGTCACTTTGGCAAGCAAGACAGGAAGTAGAGAGAGACGCTGTCCTTTGAGATTTGGACTTTAACTAGTGGAGCCCCTGAAGGAGAATGAGAAGGGTCACATTTGTGTTTTGGCAAGATCTGTCTGGGAGTCCTGTGAAGAATGGATTGGGAAATAATGAGAGTGGAAAGAAGACAGGGGCGAGAACCAGATCTTAGAAGCAGAAATCCCTCGAAGACACATTGTAGACAGAGGTTGAAGCAATGAGCTGTTCGTGCTCAGTGAGTGCACAGCAGGAGTGGGCATGCTTTTTCTGCAAATGGCTGGATAGTGCATACTTTAGGCTTTGCAGGCCACACCATCTCTGTCACAGCCACACTCTGTGACAGACGAGTAGCTCAAAAGCAGTTATAGACAGTTTGCAAAAGAATAGGTATGGCTGTGTTGCAGTAAAACTTATTTATAAAAATAAGTGGTTTGCTGGCCCCCAGTGCAGGGTGACACCCAGCATTTTCTTGACCGGAGTCCTGTATTAACCAGAGTCGAGGTGTTGTACAGATATAGTGGGGTGTTAGGGTCGTCAATGGAAAGTGTCAAGGTAAAGGGCCTATTAATGAAGCTATGAGTGCAATAAGGGAAACAACAAGGGATGCTGAGGCCCCCAGGGACCCACAACAGCAGGAAGCCATTATCATCCTGAGGCCAGAGGGGCAGGAAGAGGGAGTGGTCCAGGGGCAGGCTTTGCAGCAGGGGTGACATCTGAACTTGACCTTGAAGGGTGGACTAGGGTTTTTGCAGACAGAGGAAACAGTGTCAGTGGAGGCACAGGGTTCAGAGGGATGTATTCTTGGAGGGCTCAGGGCTGGGGAGAGAGAGAGCTGGAGCAGGCTGCATTGGGTGCAGAGCAAGGTGGAGAGTGGGTGAAGTGAGATTAGAAAGGTAGGCAGGGGCTAGGTCACAAAGGGCTGTGAATAGCCTGCCCAGACAATTCGGTCTGATTCTCTAGAGCACTGGGGACTGAACAGAGACAAATAACAATCGAGCCCATACCTTGACTCCTAAACTTTCATGTTAACAGTTAAAAAACCGTTCTCTCTGAAACTCTGTCCTCTTTCCTCTCTGCTATGACTTTTACCTCGGCTTTATCTACGTCTCAGACACAGATCCTGTCCTCACTGGCCCCCTGTTCTGATCAACTGTTTTCTTTTTTCCAACCAAAACTGCCCTTCCAAACAGTTAAATGTGAATTTCGGATCTCATTTATCTATTTCTACTTATTGCCAACTGTGGTCGGATGATTTGCAGGATGAAAAGTGGGAGGACAAAATTGTCTTCTCCTTGGAGAAATAATTTGTGCACCTGCCATTTGGAAATTATGCATGATTTGTGAGAAAAGTTATAAATTGCTCCCTGGAATGGAGCTATTGTACCCGTCCACAAGCCACCTCACCTTCATCAGGTGCTTTATTAGCTGGAATGCCCCATCAACATGGCCTTGGGGAAGAGAAGAGAAGGAAGAGTCGTAGATCAAGGTCACTGTTAGGGCATTTGCTTATTCACTTATTAAATATTGATTAACAAGTGATTAGGTGTCCAGCACCTGACAAGACATACTAGGAGGTACACTCTTCTGCATCAAAAATATAAGTCTTCCCTCGCTGGAATATAAGCTCCACGGAGCAAGGACTTGGTCTGATTCGCTGCCTTATTGCCAGTCCCTGTAGGGGTATGCAGCACACAGTCAGGTCTCAATCAGTATTTGCTAAATGAAAGAAAGCTGTTATGTTGTGCTGGAAAGAATACCGGGAATCCAGGTTTGAATCCTAGAATCTGATTATGAACAAGCCAGTTTCTTTATCTATAAGTTGACTTGCTTAATCAACCTTTAAATGTTAAAGTTTTGCTCTTAATAATATTGACTACCTCCAGTTCCCTGTCAGGTCCCCTACTTATATCTTTATTTTTCTGAATGAGAGAAACCAATCCAACAAAATATTATAAATATCATGGTTTCTAAAATATCACCATATACTCTATGGGGCCCAGATAATACTAATTAAAACCGTAAACAGGGCAAACTAAGAATCCAACCAAATAGAGGCTGTAGGTTATAGAATGAGTAACGCTTTTTCCTTTTACTTTGTTGGCATAGCTGTCAAGAGGCAGAGGAGGGACAGCAGACCCAGCACTTCTCACTCTGCTGCAGCTGAATGATGCCAGTTGATAAAACTTTCTCCAGCCCCCTAGTCACACAATCGGTGAAGTGGAGTGCTCAGCTTGGCCCGCCACCGTCACAACGCTCTGCTTTTTGGTCAAGTGAGTCCTCACAATGGCAGCCAGTGAGCTTTTCCTGGATAGTTGTTGCAGTTCAGATAATAGGCCCACAGACCTGCCTTGATCCCCTTGACAGTGGCTCAGTTCTGCACCGCAGCCTTATGCAAAGCCCACTCTGAAAAAACTTCACCTTGAAACACATACAAATGTGCCCCTATCCCCGCTGCTGCTGCAAACGTTGAAAGACGTCACAGCAAAACCAAGCTGGGCTATAATGAGAGGGGGGTTTTCCTGAGCACGAGCCAGAGGCCAGCAGAATCTTAGTCAATACTCAAATGCCAGGTGAGTTTTATATGCAAGGGCAGCATGTGGATGCCACGTCCTGCCTGGTTCGTGGACTTCCAGCTAACACAGCTTCAGCTAGACTTGTCATAAATGTAGGCGGAGGACATGCTTCCCAATGTTCTGTTTAAAGAAAAATATCATCCTCCTTGCTGCTGACAATCTTCCTTCAGGCCCAAAGTGTCCAACACCAGTTGTCTCTTTTCCATCACTGAAGGCACTGAGTTTCTAAAAGTTCCTTTAAAATAATAGAAACATAGATGTGCTTGTTCTTGTCACTGTCCCCATTATTGTCATTATCATCAGATGTGCTATTTACACTTAAAGGGGCTTTTGCCATTTTGTCATTGGACCTTCGCAATATATTTTTTTGGGGTGGGGGGAGAAAGGGAGGAAGGCTGGGAGGGAAGGAGGAAGGGAGGGAGGAAGGAAGGGATGAAGGAAGGAAGGAAGGGAGGAAGGGAGGAAGGGAGGGAGGGAGGGAAGGGAAGGGGAGGGAAGGGAAGGGAATGGAAGGGAAAGAAGGAAATCAAGCAATGAGAGAGACATTGCCAACCTGGATCTAGAGGTTTACAAGTTGATTTCTTTCTTTTTTTGAGAGAAGGAAAGAAAGAAAAAAAATGAAAGAAAAAAGAAAGAAAAAAAAAGAAAGAAAAAAAAAAGGAGAGGAAGAAAGAGGAAGAGAAAGAGGGAGGGTGAACGAAAATATTGCTTTATTCTGAAAAAAAATGGGTATTAATAATGACCAATCAATGTTTCATTTAAACCTAGGAGTAGGTGTGATGTGGTATTGACAAGAATGTATATTTTGTGTATTTGAAGTGGAGAGCTCTGTAAATATTTACTAAGTTTACTTGTTCTGGATCTGAGTTCAAGTCCTTGATATCCTTGTTAATTTTCTGTCTCATTGAATCTAAGTCTCTATGTATCTGGGTGTTAGGATCGTTAGCTCTTGTTGTTGCATTGATCCTTTTACCACTGTATCTATGTTGCTTTAAAATCTATTTTACCCTATACGAGAGTTGCATCTCCTGCTTTTTATTTATTTATTTTTGCTCT